>JAFBJR010000160.1:3603353-3746637 GCA_016785285.1 Brachirus orientalis | reverse complement strand
ATCCAATCCAATCCAACTTTATTTATAAAGCACTTTAAAAACAACAACAGCCGAGGCAAAGTGCTGTACATTAGAGAAGAATAAGATAAACTACTAAAACATACTAAAAGATAGACAAAACGTAAAACACTGTTGATTGTACTTATGTACACATATATACAGTACATCCGTGCAGCAGATGAAATGGGCTATATACACATACATATGCACAGACATGCATAAGAAACATACATACCTACATACACAGTGCATACATATACATAATATATATACATATATATACTCACACATACTCTCTCTCTCACTCACACACACACCTATGTATATACACACAAAAACAAACAAACATAAAACCAATAAAAACAGGTAAAATCAATGCCTCATACTGGGTTGAAAGCCAAAGAGTAAAAATGGGTCTTAAGATGCTTTTTAAAAACAGACAGAGAAGGGGCCTGTCTAATATGTAAAGGAAGATCATTCCACAATCTAGGCGCAGCAACAGAAAAAGCTCTGTCCCCTCTGAGCTTCCGTTTAGATTTAGGAATCTGTAGGAGCAGCTGATCAGCTGACCTCAAAAAAATGACCTCATTTGTAAATGTTATCAGTGATATTTCCCTTTGTTCACCCTCAGTGTTTACTATATGTTGTCATTGTTTCTATGAGGTAATGGCAAATTTATGAGAAGGTTTCTAGAGAGATGACTGAAAATGTCAGTATTTTCATGTTGGTGCATGTCAGTTATGCAAATCAGTGAAGCATTTTAGACACACAAAACTGAAATACATTATATTATAATGACTTGTAACATTGTGTCTCATTATTAGTTTGAAAAACTGAATTATTTCACTCCATTAAAGCAGAACAATGCAGGATTTTTACTCTAATTTAACAGCTTTGGAGTCATTGTGATGGTTAAAAGTCCTGTTGAGATGAGGGCCATCGATCTGGAATCCTCAGAATCAGCAGTTTTTGTGGGAAACAAGAATTGTGACGAACTCAGACCATGAGGCCACGTCCATGTCGGTCAGCATCTATTTTTCATGCTTCTGTGTTTTACAATTCTCGGCATTCTAAAAAAATGCTGGCCCAGTCTTGCAGTCTTTCTAGCACAACATTCCCTGTTTCGATCAGTAGCCTATAATCTCAGCCTCCATCAACTGTTAGATGCCGATAAGTCCCTCTTTTAACAGCTGTACCAGCACAGGACTTCTGCAGCATTTAGTTGCACTGACAAGTGATGCTGCATATTTACCTCAGGACTTGACCTCATTTAGACACCGCCAAAAGGTTACTGACTATCTGTCGGTGTAATTGGTCCGCTGCGACTGCAGAGAGGCACGCCACACCACATTCATTCATTTCAATTCCTACTCTCCTCTCTGACATACAGAAATAATCCTCTTGTCTCTCACTCTCTTCTCCAACTCGCTCTGCTCTTTCTTCCGCTCCATTTTTCCCACACACTCCGACTCTCATTAAAGAACTCTCCCCAGGCTTTTGTGGAGAAGGAGAAGACACTCTGCAGGTAGTTATTTGGAGTACTGTTACACTGTTATGACTGACTGACATTCGACTCCAAAAGTAAAAAACAAAAACAAAACACCAATCATGAAACGGTTTTCCCTTTCACAGTGACATAAATAATAAATGTATAAGTATGAGGTGCTCAGTTTTGTGTTTGTGGTAATTATTAAAGTAGCGATTTTTGTAAAGATAGGATAGAGATCCTTGTTTTCATTTACACTCACTTACACTTAAATCACTTTTTACTTTACTTTGTTTGATATTCTGTCTACAAATTATCTAATAATTTAATTAAATAGTCATTGTATTAAAGTAAATGAAGAGAAATGAAATCCCATATTTCACATATAATTTTAGAGTAATGCACATTTCTGATATTGTCTTTCCAGCAAAATTATTAATATTCACTGGGAAATGTTGTGCATATTTTCTTGTGTTAAACCTTTTGATCTGATGCTGCAGATGAGCATGCCACTTTTGCAGCAGGGGCTGTTTTCAGTATAGCAGCCTTTTTGTTTATAAGAGGACACACCAGGTTATACCTTAAAATTGGCTCCAGACATTCTCCTTAGTTTTTCATTCATATATGATAAATGCAGCAGGAGATTGTCTTGGTCACACATGTTCACAACAGCTGGAGAAAGTCCTAAACATAAAGATGATGGGATGGCACTAGCGATGGGATGCCTGGAAAATGTTTAGAGTGACTTCTACATTTGTATGTTTTGTTTTCATACAGCCCCTCTGGATGGTCTTCAGGAAATGGTCATACTTTAGTGCCTGAGGGTCTGTGATTTATTCAATTTATGTTGTGAAAATAAACAACTATGTTTATGCCTTCATGCTGACTCTCCTATATTAATATTTGCTAATTACAGCTCAAGGCAAATTGTAATTTAATTGCCACACACATTTACTGGCTATAGCAGAACTAAAATAAACAAACAACACATTCTCATTGCTGTTATAACAGTTTTTTTTAATATTAATGGTACTTTTGTGATTGTAAAGTGCCTCCTTGGAATCGCCATTTTGTGCTTTCCTCTTGTGTAATCAAAACAGATTTTCATGGACCTTCACTGACAAATTCAGTTTATTTATGCAGGCATACATGAACCCCCACCCCCCCCCTTAACCCCCCCCCCCCCCCCCAAAAAAAAAAAAAAAAAAAAATTATTTTATTTTTCTTCGTCCTCTGTCATTTGCCCATTTTACAGTTGCTTTTAGGAGAATTAAAACAGTTGTATTATACACCCAAGATGACTATGCGACTACTCAGTCTTGTAACTTCTTTTGAGATATGTTTTGTCTTTCTATTAAATATGACCTCCAACAGAAGAGCCTATTCAAACATGTTCCCATACACAAGCCTCTGCTGTGAATGTGTCTCTAATAAGACACGCATACACTCACCACTCATTTGCTGTGAAAAAAGGAAAGTTTCTGCCTCTTATGCTTCAAACACATAGATTTCGAAAGTCAAACTGAATTTCAGACAAGGATGTCATGCTGCTTAAACAGACCAATTGATCAATACACAAACAGGATTAGAGGAGAAAGGGTACTTTGGTGCAATAAGAAAACACTTTAGGGTTGAAATGTGCTAGTATAAAACATCTCAGATTCATTTAAAGTTAAAAATTACATTTAAAACTGAACATTGGGTTTCAAACGAGTGTCCTTTTTCTCTGGATAATTCACATACTTGGTAGACGTAATTAGTCACAGCGAGGTCTGTGGGAAGGGAAGAAATCAATCGCCCTGTTCTCTTTCTCGCCCTCACACATACAGTACATGTACACGCACATACTCACAGAAACATGAACTGTCCAAGTCCTTATCTCCATGGTGATACAAAGTGTGGTCGTTCTGGAAGAGAGAGGTAGTGCACCACTACGAACGCAGCATCAAACAAACACACACTGAAGCAAAGTGACCTTGCGCCATAGTTATTCCATTCATGGCTTTATAAATTTAAAACACCAGTTGTCACCTCCTTGTAGGGGTGGAACAGTTCACAAAATCTATGGTGTGGGTTGAAGGTTTTGCGGTTCAGTTTTGTCTTTGTACTCTAGGAATACCATATGACAGCGTCAATCTATAGCTTAATAATCTACAATTTACTGATTCTTTTTAATCAGATATTCTTAAGGACATGCAATGCAATCATGCAGAAACTTAAAGAATGTGACAGCTTGATTAGGCACATCATTGTAACAATCTTAAATCAAAGTGATGTGAGATTTTTTTAACAGCAGGAGGGGAGATATTCCTCCATTCAAACATGTTTATTTTAATTTATTTGCCTTTTAAATAAAAATATAATCTGTTCAGTCAAGTAAACAATATCTTTAATTTGGTGGCCATTTGAGCTACTGTAATCAAAATAATGTTTGATGCTAAATGGATTTCTGTTTTTCTTCCCTTTCA
Organism: Brachirus orientalis; assembly: GCA_016785285.1. Taxonomy (NCBI): domain Eukaryota; kingdom Metazoa; phylum Chordata; class Actinopteri; order Pleuronectiformes; family Soleidae; genus Brachirus; species Brachirus orientalis. The sequence continues at coordinate 3,742,683 of JAFBJR010000160.1, read as the reverse complement.
ACCTCTTTTTTTTCTCCTTGTACTTTCTCAGTTGCTGGTACAGACACGTCCATACTGAATGATTTCCAAAGCAGTCTATCTTTTTGAGATTTGAGCCTTGAAAGCTCACTGGTAAAAAGCTCCAGCTTAAAGGTACAGCTATTCTACTATTCTTTGATTAAAATAAATACAATCTGTTCTTGAACATAGGGTTGTTTGGTCAAAAGGTTTTAATATTATATATACTGTATAATATTGAAAATGGCAGGAGACCACTGATTTTAAAATCTTTTGCCAGTTATTGTATATGTTTTATTCAATGTTGTGCTTTTATTCATACTTTATTTTCCTTTGCTCTCTCTGCAGATCCAAATGTGTCCATCTCATCACTTAAACCAGCGGATATTATGTTAACCCTAATTTAAACCCATTTTTTACCCCATCCCCACCTTTCCCTCCCATCTCCTTTCCCTGTGCCCACTCCCATCTCCATCATGACCAGTCTGAAACGTTCTCAGACAGAGCGCTCAGTTGGGGGCACAGTGCCTGCAACTGATGAGTTCTACACCCGGCGCCTGAGACTTCCCAATGGAGGAGCGCCCCCTCCCCGTAGCGAGAGTGCCCACATTTCCTCTTCCTCTACCACTGGCACCAACCCGGGCGTCCCCAAAATGGGTGTTAGGGCTCGTGTGGCTGATTGGCCACCAAGGAAAGATGGGGGTGGAGGAGGTGTTTGGCATATTACTGTGGAAACAGACTCACCCAGCTCCACCAACACCACTAGTTCCTCTGGGTCTGGGTCTGGATCTGGATCTGGAAGTGGAAGTGGAGATAGAGAAAGACTAAGCGGAGGTGGAGGAGGGACAGGAAGTGGTGGTAGTAGTAGCAGTGGAGGTGGAGGTGTGTCAGCTGTGACAGCCCACAGCAATCTGTCAGCTAAGTTGGGCCACTTAATAAGCCCTCAGGACTCATCCATGCTGCGCAACATCCAAAACACACTAAAGAACAAGATGCAAAGCAAAGGAAAGGACAATCGCTTCCTTTCACCAGATGGCTATCTGGGCTCACCGCGCAAAGGCATGAGACGAATCCGCCAGCGCAGTAACAGTGATATAACTATTAGCGAGTTGGATGGGGAAGGCAATGAGGGCTGGTCTTTCTCAGGGTGGACGCCCATGCACCGTGAGTATGGTAGCACTTCGTCCATTGACAAACATGGCGTGTCTGGAGAAAGTTTCTTTGACATGCTAAAGGGATATCAGTCCTCTGAAGCCCCAGATCAGCGAAGCCCAGCCCCAGAGAGGCTAACTGAGCTTCTTACTGTGGCTCCCATAAAACAGGCTGCACTTGACCTGCCAGATGGTCCACCCAGAGGTAGTCCTGCCAGTCGGCTGAAGGAACGAGAGAAGCACTTAAAGAGGAGGTCAAAATCAGAGACAGGTGGAGAGTCTATATTCCGTAAGTTGCGTAGTGTGAAGGTGGAGGGTGACACATCAAGGGCTGGATCTGATGCTGAAGAGGGGGGCAAGGGAGATGAAAGCGGCCCTCCCCCCAAACCCTGGGTGTGTCAAAAAGGCTTTGCCCATTTTGATGTTCAGTCTCTTCTTTTTGACCTCAATGAGGTAATCCAAAGTCGGCAGTCTGGGGCAAAACGCAAGAACACCACAACCGGTGCCTCAGCAGCAGCCGCCGCTTCTGCTTCTGCCACATCATCCCTCGCCTCCAATCAGAGTGGTGCATATGGTTCACCCTGTGGATCACAAGAGGAGCTAAGCAAAGAGGGGGCAGGAGGACATGGTACCAACCCTGCCTTAGACCCTGGTGATGACAAGAGCAATGATCTGGTGCTCAGCTGTCCTTGTTTCAGGAATGAGATAGGTGGAGAGGGTGAGAGGAACATCACTCCAGTTAAACAGGTAGGTTTTGTGCAAGTACAATGTTGAATAAAATAAATAATATACTGTATATGTATATAAATATGCACAGTTCCTTAGTTTTAATCCTCAGATTTCAGGCAGTTCCTTGCTATTTTGAAAAGACTGAAAATAAAAGCTGTCAGTTATGCTGTGAATATGAAATGTTAAATCTCTCTGTTTACTCACCGTACTTAATCTTTCATTCTCCAGCAGGGCAGCATAGGTAGTGGTGGAAGCTCAAGCAGTTCCTCTGGCAGTACAGAGGAAGGACCTTTAGATGCTATCCTCAGTACTCATTTTACCAATGCTGGGGTGGCTGTGCTGGAAGCTCCAAAGGACGGGCCAAGTCAGCATGCAGACAGGTCCAAACGATACATTGTGGAACATGTTGACCTCGGTGCCTATTACTACAGAAAATACTTCTACCTCAGAGGTAAATAGAATGGGCCAGTAGATTTGTAGTCCTTATTTTGTGTTCAGCAATTTCACCAGAGCACAACAGAGAAAGCATTAAGATAAACATCTTTACATTCCAAGTTCATGTCATTTTTGAAAGTTTCTCATCTCATTACCATCAACCTTTGTATCCTTTCCTGCCCCATATTTCTCCCTGCTCAACCCCAGAACACTGGAACTATCTGGGTGTAGATGAGAACCTGGGTCCAGTGGCAGTGAGTCTAAGGAGGGAGAAGCTGGAAGAACACAAGGAGCATGGCCAACAGTACAACTACAGGGTCATCTTCAGAACGAGTGAGGTACATTGAAATGGACACACAATCCTATTGTATGTTCTGACATTCGTGCTACAACTTGATATGTTGATTTGTTCTGCCCTTTTTCACCAGGATGTACAGTATTTGTTCCGGTGCCTCGTGGAGCCATGAATGTTCATGCTCACAAATATGTCAATATTTAATACATTCTGTATTGAGTGATGTTACTGAGCAGCTTTTATGAGTTCAAATTGTGTAGGAGTTAAGATGGGATTTGTGGCCTGGCTTGTTCATTGAAAAAAAAACCCTGTTGGAGGTCCATTATAAAAGCTTCATCTTCAGCTTGTTCAGACACCTGAGATGCCACAGCCTACATTCCTTAAAACCTCTTCCATTTATTGTGTTTTTTTTAATGAATCGTTTTCTAATGTTTTCAGTGAGAGGGAATCTTTTGTGAATCCCTCTCGCTCCTGCATCCATCTTTTTATATGGAAACTAGAGCCAAAGATCCTTGCCTTCATTCTTTGAGCTTGACGCCCACCTACCATCTTTGTCAGCCTTCATCTGTGAAAGAGTGAGCTTTGCAATTTTGCAGCTAAATGAGCCTAAAATAGTGCCATAAGTATTTGTATTTGTAAAAGGAAAACCATTGCTCTAATGTTGCAGTGCGTTTTCTTCCCTTCTTTTGCCTCTGTCTTTCCTCTTTCATTTCTATATTCAGAGTAGGGAGCTACTCTGGTGTAGATCCACTATGTATGTGTCTGTGTGGCAGTGAGTAGATGGTCTGATGTTGAGGAGATAAGGCTGGTGTCCACTGAGGACAGCATTTGTTTAACCCAGAGGGTTTTGGTACAAACAGTGAGTCTGCCAAGGACAACATGAAGACACATAAAAACAAACAGTGACGCTTATAAGTGATTCTTAAGAGCCATGAGGCTAGCACAACTATCCAGCTGTGTTTATTTGCACATGGTAGATATTCAGGACCTGGTTTTCCTACTGTCCTCCTGATTTATTCATGGATGTTATTTATGGAAGCCTTGACTTTGTTCTAGCCTGGAGACCCATCCAGTAGTGTAAGTTAAATTTAATTGCACAGGCCTTTAGGCATTTGTGCAGCTTTTAAAACATAGACCCGCTAGTATTCTACTAATGGGCTGGATACTTAGGTTTGTTTATGTTGTTGCCACTCATAGGTAAGTGCCTAAAGGGCAGACATCAACTAAACTAAACTAAAACTCTTCCTGTCATTGTGATTATGCTTCAGAGAATTTCATTGTGAATGTTTAATGCATGACTTGCCAAAGGAAAGATTTGTTTTTATAGTACAGTATGTGTTTCTTTTTTATTTGCTGCATGATCATATCAGGGGTCCACACAAATGCCCAAAAGAACACTGAAATCCAATGCAGATCTCCACAAAATCTAAGTTTAACTCAAAGCTCAAATATATTCCTCTTGGAATATAAAATTAAAGGCTTTGTAATAGAATTTTCATTATGTTTTGGTCTCTCGTTATATGTTGTTCTTTGGTATTCTTTATAGAATATATGTTGCTTTTTATTTTAATTGAGCTGTAAATGTTGAGATGTCTCAGGTCTCCCTTGTAAATTTTTTTTTCCCCTTGAGACCCTCTGATTAAATAAAGGCAAAATAAATAAATCAATAAATAAGAAACTCAATGCATTTGGAATTAGTATGAGGTGCATAGTTTAAGTCTCATTGAAGTAGCTTAATTACATATTTTTAACAGGTTTATTGTCAAACATACTTTTTTTCTTGTTCAAACATTAAAAAAAGTTAATACACTTATCCCTACACTTCTTATTTCCTTGCTCATTTCCTGTAGCTTAATACCCTGAGAGGCTCCATCCTGGAAGATGTGGTACCTTCCACATCCAAGCATGGCCTGGCTCGGGGTCTGCCTCTCAAAGAGGTGTTGGAGTATCTGGTGCCTGAGCTAAATGTCCACTGCCTGCGACTGGCACTCAATACACCTAAGGTCACTGAGCAGCTGATGAAGCTGGACGAGCAGGGGGTAAGGAGACACAATGAGCAAATAAGTGGATTTGATTAGTTACTACAGATTGCTGTTCATTGCTGATCCGAGGAGCTCAGTTGTCAGGGTTACCCAAAGCAAACAGGTCCTAAGTGAGGGAACGGACAAAGAGCGGTTCAACAAGAAGTAGTAGAAGTAGTAGTAGTATTACTGAGACTTCATCTCCAGCTAATCCTTTTCATTTTGGGTTATTAAGATATTTGTGGTTTATTGTTTATAATTTTGCTTCATTCATCAATTCACTTCCAAAGACTATTGTGCAGAACTGAAGTGGAAAAGCCTAGCTCGTATTATTTGACAAAAAAAACAAAACAAAGAAAAGTATAAAACAAGCTTTTTGATACTCGTGCTCCTCATCGCAATCATCCAAAGCTGAAGCTTTGCAAATGTCAACATGATTGCTTTGGAAAATGGCACCGTGATCACTGTTGTTGTTTTTAAAATGCCATCATGAGTTCTCCCCCTAAAATGTCAATGTGGTTTTTCTGACACAAATGTGGTGAAATACGTGTCTCCGCTTTTGATTGCAGCAATCTCTTTTCTCTTTGTAGCTTAGTTTCCAGCGGAAGGTGGGGGTGATGTACTGTATGGCGGGCCAGAGCAGCGAGGAGGAGATGTACAACAACGAGGCAGCTGGTCCTGCGCTGGAGGAGTTCCTTCATCTGCTGGGGGAAAGGGTCAGGCTCAAAGGCTTCACCAAGTATCGAGCTCAGCTGGACACCAAGAGTATGTACATACATAGTAATTATAAGTTCCTTTTTTAAAGTGCAGTGGAAAAACCTGCAGGTGATGCCATACTGACTTTGAAACTAATGTTTGAACTACAGCAGCAGGACCAAGGCAGAATGACACATACCATACAAAAGTACTCATTAAATGAATGAGCACTGAGTGCAATTCACACAAGATGTGCTTTTCCAATGCCTATGCCTGAAAATTCAATATAGTATTCACACTGTCCGAATAAGTCATTGCTTAGGACTAAAAAAAGATCATGAAATTACTGTGTTCACCCAGGTCTTATGTTCCCACTGATGCCAGTTGGAGCAGAAGCTGATTAAAAACGAGCATGCAGTGCAGAGTCATTTGGAGAAGCAGCGATTATAACACACATAGGAATGAGATTTTCTTCATTGCTTATTTTATCTTTGGTGATGTGTAATAGTTCACTGTTTAAGAGTAACAATAGTTTTTCAGTTGACCGTTTTGTTGTCCGTGTAACATTAATAGCAGTAGTTGTGGAAAATTTCTGTTTACATACTGTCCACACAATATTTTAAATTGTTTTCCAAAGTAAATTTTTCATTCACATTTCACAGGATGTTTTTTCTTTGATAGCGTATAAATTCATTATTTTCCAGATCATAGGAAGGATCTAGAAACAGAAGGAGGGTGGCTTATATCAGTTCTTTTTTCTGCTATTAGGAACTGATGTTTCATTATATCCACTACAGCTGACTCGACGGGCACACACTCCCTGTACACCACTTACAAGGACTATGAGATCATGTTCCATGTGTCTACCATGCTGCCCTATACTCCCAACAACAAACAACAGGTAGGGTAATTAAAGAGTGAAATGTATATACAAAGAAACAGTATATACAAAGCTGCATTATCATGGAAAACATGGAAAACTATGCAATTGGAACAATTAACACAATAATTGTGCTGGGTTCACACATGGCTTAAGTTGAAAAGTTGAACTTTTACATTTGCATCGTCTTTCTGTATCTTTTGAATGTAACTCATTATGTGTAGCTCATTATGTGACACAAGTTTCTCCTGGTGTCGTTAAACTTTTCCAGTTACTGAGGAAACGTCATATTGGGAATGACATCGTAACAATTGTGTTCCAAGAACCTGGCGCTCTTCCCTTCACTCCCAAAAACATTCGCTCCCATTTCCAGCATGTCTTTGTGATCGTGCGGGCACACAGTCCCTGTTCTGACAACACCTCCTACAGGTAAGATTTAGCAGTGCCACACATAGTGTGCTGTGTGTTCTATTATGGATAATTTTAAGGAACTGCTATTAATTGGTTTTTAGAAGGTTAGCAGATGCAGGGTTCTTAGCTTAGTCCAGATATTTGGCAGACAGAGGCATGTTGTTGGATAATTAACTCATTTAATATTTTTGCAGTCCATTGTTGTCGCCTCATCATTTATGTCTCCTCATGTGATAATTTGCTGCTGCTGTGCTTCTGCTCGCTGCTTGGAACACACACACTTTGACTTTCAGTCTCCTCATGTTTGTTAATACAGGGGGAAATTAACCAAAAAAATTGTTATAAAAAATAAAACACACTGTGGGAGCCAGACACAGAACATGAGGTTCTGACAGTATGATTAACTTAAGCATTAATGTTGTATTCATTCGGTTTCCATGCTGAAGACAACCTGGAAGTAGAAATATAATGAATAGCCACCATGTCTGCTTGAATAAAAGTAAATGGGAAATTTACCCTACTTCTCACTTAATTTATAACATCAGTAAAAATTTCCATGACGAGTTTATTGTATCAATCACAAGTTTCATATCTACATGACAAAGAGTTTTTTTTGATACTGTGATGTTTTTAATCCCACATATGCTTTAAAACCCGTAATGGGTCATAGTCCAGTGACAGTTAAGTAATGTTTTTTCACTTTTTGGAAATTACCTGACAACCTCTTTAATATTTTGAATGGGGATTGCACTACTAATTAAAAATTATGCTGTAATACATATTTTACATATAGATCCTCTAAGATAATCAGTGAAAAACACTGTGCACTAAGTGGAGCCAAGTAAGCTATTCCTAGTTTCTTTGAGGTGTTAACTGTGCAGTAGAAATACACCAAATAAAACAACCCGAGGCTGTGTGGGGCAGCCACTGTTTTAATTTCCACTTTAAAAATTCTGGATAAAAGCTTGTGTCATACCCATGGAATGCACATGACTTTTCATGAATCACTCTCCCATCACTTGTGAAACAATAATGCTCTTATCTGCTGTAAGGCTCTCATTGCTTTTGCAGTTGCATCTGTCTGTCATGGAGTAGGCAGTGAGTGCTAGAAGCCCTCTCTGCAGCCCACGATTTATCACCACACTGTCAAAAAAATTTAGTCACTTTTAATAAATTTAAATAAATCTCCCATGGGGCTACTCTGTTAGTGAGCAACAACGCGCACACACATAGAATTCAGCACCACAGTGTCAATAGATAAATATACTTTACATATGACTTTTTTGATTCACAAAGACTGAAGTAGGGCTGCAGTTCATAAGTTGAATTGTTGAACTGTTGAATCATTCGATTATTTTTCCACTAATCAATTAGTTGTGTGGTGACATAAAATGTCAGAAAATGTTGATCACTATTTTCCAAGCCTCAAAATAATGATATTCTCAAATGTCTATTTTTGTCCAAAAGGCTAAGTTTTAGTTTTAATGATTTATTTGTTACAAGCAGTAGAGAAAACGCAGCACTCACAATAGTTAATCATTGATTTGGTGGTTGATTAATAAACAAATAATTGATTAAATGTTGTAGCCCTGGACTTGTTTAACCTCAGGTTTAAGATGGATCAAAGTAAAACATTGCAGAAACATAATGACCACAAGGAAATTGAATATGGGTTTAAATCATAATGTATCAAGTACTAAAGACATGAAATGTCTCTGCCTTCCTAAAGACTAAAGTCTTTTAGTGGTTAGGAATAGCTGTTATTTAGTTTAGTTGACGTCTGCTTCTCACAGGGTCACCTGAGATCCTGAACACAGATTATTAGTTTAACCCTTAACATTGTTTGTGGGATGTTATGGTGTTGTGGTATTATTTATCCAAAAACTACTAGTGACAACAGTGGATTTTGGGTGGATGTTTTGAGTTTGTTCAGTCTGTATTTGTTCACTTTAATTTGACTCCATGTATCTATTTAGCACTGAGATGACTGCTATGTGTAAGTATCAATTTTAGAAAACAGAATGTGAAACTAAGTGAAGTGGTGAAACCATATTAATCAATATATGTGTATATTATGTCTGAGGTAAAGAGAGTTAAACAAGATAGGATCACGCAGAATCATGTGATACTGAATATCTGCACATAACAACCAAATTAACCTTCTTTTGCATGGTTTCACTTGCCTCCCAACAGATTGATTATAGTCTTATCTATTTGGCTTTATGACGTCTTTTGGCTTATTCATAATTGCCCTGTTTTTATTAATAGCACTGTGACAATGATAGAAAGCACTTGCACAAGTCATCCCTGCAGGTAATGATTTCTTGTCACCAAAAACATATGCACTAAATTGCACTAAAAATAAACTGTAAAAAAAGGTAAGTGGTTTATCTTTGGATAACCACTCATGACAAGTAGATAACAACGTGTTATGTGTGTCTTCACCACACCCACGTCCACATCAATGTCCACGTCCACGTCCACACATGCACACTACTCTAAGCCTCCCACTCCAGCAGGTATTGATGGCATGTTCTTATTCTTGTGCTGGTTCAGTGGGCAGCAGGTTGTGGATACTGGATGAGCAGAGCTGCCCACACACAGGATATTTATAAAACCACAAATAACTGAAACCACAGGAATGTGCTCCTTCATTTTTCCTGCCATGAGGATCACACTACAGCCCCACAGCCCAATAAGCTCCACTGCATTGCACTCTCCTATCCTCTTTTCATTGGCTCTATCTACCTCACCCTCTTTTCACCCTCACCCTCTTCCTGCCTCTCTTTTTTTTTTAATCATTCATTGGATTTTCATGCTCTTTTTCCTTTGGCTCTGATTCTTCTACCCCTTTTTCTCTGTGTCTGGCCATCACTTCCTTTTGTCCTGCATGAGTCACAGGCCTTTGGTTGACTGACTCACAGGTGTTTTGAGATCAGAAAGTGCTTTTGATGCTTCAGTGAATTGTACTGAGTGATGTGTTTGTAGTGATGGAGAAGAATACAAATTAAAGGTCATATTTTATTTTAATCATTTGTTCAGCCCACTTACAACCACTTTAATGCTGCAGCTGCTGCTAAAATTCCTGCATGATTCACTTGTGATGCAGTGATGCAGGTGAATGTTGTCCTGTGACTCTCGCACTTGTATAAGGGCTGTCAGTCAAATGGTTTTGTTTAAAATCAGTTATGTGTTTGACTAACAGTAAAAATAGTACATGTAATTTGAAGAGAAAGCTGCCAACAAATGTAGCTCAGCACAGTAACACTCAGAATGGGTGCTGCATGATTTCTAAATTTCAATGTATTTAGATTTTACTTGGTGATTTGGATGTGTTTTGGACAGTTTTTTCAGGCAGAAACAAACATTTTTATACATTTTAAGTTAATATAGTGAACTTCTACTTTTATCTAAATTTAATATTCTCTCTACAATTATCCACCTAGTCCAGAGGAGAATTTGGAAAGTCAGAAAAACATACAATAAGCTAAAATGTTTAATAAAGCTCCACAGAGCTGCAATGTTAAGTAATTGTCCTTGGTTATGTTGGTATATTACATGCTATTTGTTGATTATAGTATTTGCTTTTAAAATTACTGGGAAGGAATGGTGTATTACATTCTATCATCGTTGATGCATTAATCTGATCAATTTACTGTATGTCTTAAAGTAGAGTTATGAGTTAAACTAAATTTCCACAATTGAAATCTTTCATAAATGTGGAGGAAGGAAAAATTATGCACTCACTGTGACATAGGCGACAATAATTTTCACTAATAGCAACATGACAGAAGGTCAGTATAAACAAATACAATGTGGGTTATAACATTTTTTACCTCCAATTCATAAAATATTACTTTGTTTCACAAGAAGTTTAAACCTACAAATAAGTGGTTGCTTGGTACATATAATTTGTACTTTTTTATCATGGTAACATTTTTGGCTGTATTGGCCAGCACTATTTTTATTTCTCCACACCTACAAACATGTACAAACACTACCTTCTTCCCAACCCATTGTCTTTATGCTTGAACAATCAGTGCATACAGTATGTCATCTGGGGAAACGCAAGCCAACATTTTAACATTCCAGCAATCCCCTGAGGGAATTCCCAGCATTCTTTTATCAACACTGTACTATAAAAATCTGGTATAGCTTTAGTCACTCTTCATGTCACTTTTGGGTAGGATCTTTGCATATTTGTTCCGAATAAGTCAAGGTGGAAAGTGCGGTTGGTATAAATGAACCCTACATTTCCCCTCAGAGGAGAGTGTGTCTCTAACATGCAGTATGTTTAGAAGTATGTGGGAGACGCATTCACTTCTGTTGCTTATTAGACAAAGCGATTAATCCTGGTGTCAACATGTGTGCTGATGCGTGTCAGCGGGGAAGCGTGTGGGATGAGGGTTCCGAATTGCAGTGCTACTCTTGTCAGCTGGTAATTATCACCTAAGTGAAGGTCTGTGATTTTATTCATGAAGAGGTTGTGACGAGGACAGGTGAGCCTTGTACAGATGTAGTGCTCTCAATAAAATGACATTTTAGTCACTTTTTGGCAACTACACCTGAGATATTTTACAGATATTTTTTGGATCACATGCTTTTTCCCAGTGAGCAACTCCTTTATCGCTTCAGAGTTTTCCCTCCTTAGCCACATTTTTCCTTTCGCTTAGTCTGGGTTTTCTGGGGCTTTCTGTGCCTCCTCTCCTCTCCTCTCCTCTCCTCTCCTCTCCTCTCCTCTCCTCTCCTCTCCTCTCCTCTCCTCTTCATGGGTGCACAGCTGAGTTCCTGACATACCAGACGGGCAAACTGTCTCAGATGGTCGTTACAGAGACTTAATGAAAGGAGAAGTGAGGTGGAGACAGCAACATAAACAGGGAGGTATAGGATTTGGAAATAAAATACATGCTTCAAGGAAAAAGTAGCAATCACTCACTGCCTTTTTTTATGAATACTTTTATGAACAGCCTAACTAGACTGGGACAAAACTTGGCAATATAACCACTTAATTTACTTACGTTTCTGGGAGATAATCATTCATGTATGTTTTCCAGTGAAGCAGGCATTATTTATGTTGCACAATCTGGCTGCAGTTCTTTGTTGTTGTTTGTTCTTATTTACTTTTAATTTCTTAAAGACATGAAAGTTTAAGATTTGGAAATTTGTTGATTTACTGTGCAGTTGTGCAGTTAAACTCTGCATCTGCAGCCCTGGATCCGTGATGTCTGAGGAGAAACACCCAAATAGTTGGCAGATCTGTAAAACTGCTTTTTTAACCCTCAGTTCTTCTCTTGTCTTTTCTTCATCCATTTTTTCCCATTCTCTCGTATTCTCTCCTCCTTTCTTACTTTTTACTTTCCAGTGTGGCGGTCACTCGATCCAAAGATGTGCCATCCTTCGGCCCCCCAATCCCAGAAGGCGTCACTTTCCCCAAGTCCTCTGTGTTCCGGGACTTCCTGCTGGCCAAGGTCATAAATGCAGAAAATGCTGCTCACAAGTCACACAAGTTCCGTGCCATGGCCACGCGAACACGCCAGGAGTACTTGCGTGATCTGGCTGAGCGCCACACCACCAGCACACCCATCGATCCCTCTGGAAAGTTTCCCTTCATCTCACTGGCTCACAAGAAAAAGGAGAAGAGTCGGCCGTATACAGGTGGAGAGCTGCGGAGCCTCGGGGCGGTGACCTGGCTGGTCTACGCTGAGGATCATGGGACCGGAGGAGAACTAGAGGCTCTTCTGGCTTTCTCCAATGACTTTCTCATCCTGCTGGACCAAGAGGCCAAGGCTGTGGTGTTCAACTGTGCCACTAAGGATGTGATTGGCTGGATGCTGAGCAGTCCAGCATCTTTGCGGATTTTCTACGAGCGTGGAGAAAGTTTGTCCCTGAGGAGTGTCAGTAATAACACGGAGGATTTTAAAGAAGTGGTCAAACGTCTAGAGGTTAGAAAACACACACACACACACAAATACATGACATATGTGGCCAACCCTGATGGTTACAACCTTGAATTTTTTTGTAATACCAATATCAGTTGAATAGTCTTTTTCTTCCTTTGAACACCATCACTTAAACAACACCTAGCTGCTACTAAGACATTTGTGCTGATGTATTTGCCACCTAACTATTACCAGCCATTTCAGAAACTGCGGGAGCATCCATTTGCAGCCCTCATTCACAACCATCTACATGACAATGGTGGCAGACATTTCTCTTTACAGTATGTTTCCTGTGTGTATATATATATACACACACACACCATTAATATTTATAGAAATTACAATAAATGTTATATCTTGCTTCCTGTTACCTAATAGGAGGCACTTGCTTATGTTGCAAAACTGAACCACATGACGGATAAAACACAAATATTGCTAAAGGTGACACACATTTATTCACATAAAGCAGCCAAATCAATAGACTAAAACTGGCTGCATTGATCATTTCACCTGGCCCACTCAGTCTCCTCTACTCTTCACTGTCGGCCGTCAGTCTGCCAAAATGACACCATTTTCGTGCCGACGTGCCAAAGCTCATGTCTCATTACTGGTCCCAGCTTATTGAGATGGTTTCAGAAACACTTCTGGACAGCATAGTCCTAAAGGCTCACACCTACACATGCTGTGAAGCGATGCTAGGTCTTCCTTAGCTGTTTCCATGGAAACTAGTTAGAAGAAAAGGTGTTTTCTTATGTAATCCCCAGCACTTCAGATTACATTAATTTCCTCAGCCTCTCCCACCTCCGAATTGTGTGTCCATGTGTGAGTGAGTGAGATTTAGATGTGATGGTTTTGTATCATGTATTTATGTAACCATCTTTGATTTGCACACATGCACTTAAACATAGTTAATTTGGCTCAAGACTCAGAAATGTGTCACTTTCATGTTTCATTTTTGTAAATCTGGCACTAATCTTTAATTATTTGGACTCCCTTGATGACAGAGAGAGGAAGGAAAGTGTCCTTGGGCCACCTGCTTTGTGGAACTTGTCTCTCTCTCTCTCTCATGCTCATCTCTTTGCTGTTTTTTTTGTCTTGTTTGCTCTTCATCATCCCCTTTTTTTCTCTCTCTTGTACTCTCCCACGCACACATTCATAGACATCAGAGAGCTGCATAACAATTCCTGTCAGGTGCCAGTCTGCAGCATGATTTATTCACACTTCCCTGTGATGTTTGGCTTCTCTAAAGCTTTTGGTAAAACCCTGCTCAGACAGAGAATCACAAGGGACCCTGAATCTAAGGGATGTGTCACCTAGAGGTAACAAGAAGGGGGGCGAGGTAGGGGTATGGGGTCAATAAAGACTGCCCCCAATTAAAAGTACCAGAGACGTGGACGTGGGTTTACCCAGTCCTCTGTCAAGTCTGTAGTTGCACTTTGCAGTTTGACAAACAATCCTTGCTTTGTCTCCCAGGGAAAATAAATATTTTCACCTTCTTTTGGAAAAAAAAATGCATCCACTTTGCTGTGCCTGAATGCAGAGTCCCATCCTTCTATGAAAAAACGCATGGAGTTCAAAAGTGTGTGAACACAACCCTAAAGTGTCACAGCAGGAAACACACCTACTTTCATTTCACTCAGATGTCAAGTGTGAGAATATACCTGTGTGTGTGTGTGTATCTAGTGAGAGGTGCGCCGCTTATGCTGAACCACTAATTCATCTTTATTTATGACAATAAATCTCTTGGGGAAATACTTAAAATTCCTTCTCTCACTTAAAGGAAGAAACAAGTGCATATTTTTAGTGAATAAACACACATCCACATAATGTTAGTCCTTGACGTTTGCAAACTTGGTTAAGTTTTCAGTTCGGTGGTTGTTTCAGAATGTTGTTTCCCACACAGTAAAAAATGATGTTTGTAATGATTCTGTAAATTTGAATGGAACATGGGATCAATTTGCCCTAATGTTGTTTCTCTCTCCATTTTATTGTCTCTTTCTATTCACCTCTTGGCTGCTCATCACCATCACTCCTCCTATTGTTGCTGTCACTTCTTCTCTCATGCTCTGATTGTGCACCAATCTGCTGTCCCAATGTCCAGCTCCTGACTAAAGGCTGTGAAACTACAGAGATGACGCTTCGCCGAAATGGCCTCGGGCAGCTCGGCTTCCATGTGAACTATGAAGGAATCGTGGCTGAGGTATTTCTGAAAATAATCTATTTAGTTAATTCAGTTGGTATTTTGAGAACACTTTTTTCTTATAAACAGTATGAGGTGTGAATATTGCAGAGTTTTATTGTATAGAGTTTTCTTGTTGAAGATATCGTTACACTAATTTCTTTGCATACGATGTGAAGTGAAAAGTCTGGTGCTTAGTGTTACTGTTATTATCACACAACAGCAAAAACAAATGTTATTGTATTTATTTTTCCAATAAAGAAAACAAAATTCAACAAAACAACATGGCATATGTAAACACTTTTCACTTTCATTTTCTCTCCTTCTCACTATTTGGAGAAATGTGCCACTTATTACTACTGCAGTCGTAATGTAACCAAACCTTATCACAAACAGGTGGAGCCGTACGGCTACGCCTGGCAGGCAGGACTGAGGCAGGGAAGCCGATTGGTCGAAATCTGCAAAGTTGCTGTGGCAACACTGACCCATGAGCAGATGATTGACCTCCTGCGAACTTCGGTGACTGTGCGTGTTGTTATTATCCCACCACATGACGACGCCACTCCACGCAGGTAGGTGGGATGGGATATTTAATATCTTACCTCTGCTTACCTCAATCACCTATCTACAGAAGAGGGAAACAAAGTGAGTCACCTCACCTTGATCATTTATGCCAGTGGCATTTACAGTATTTCCTATGATCCATGTTTGACATTATTGGTCATATTTTAATTTGATGGCTCATTTTGATCCACTCTGTCCCGCTCTGTCCTCTTTGACCTGAGCACTGTGGCGTGTGCACACACACACAACACACACTTGTACTAGCCTGTGGGGACACATGGTGAACATTGCTGTAACTTACAACAACAATAATATATAAAGTGTTTGTGCAGAATATAAAATAAAGTAAATGAACGTAATACACTGAAAAAAAGAAAAACAAAAGAAAACACAATCACGGTGTCCACCATTTGATAACTGAAAATTCTCAGTTGACTTCCTATTTATGTCTTGTTTACGAAAGAAATACACATACATAAACAATATAAATAATATAGGAATAAACAAGTAAGTAAATAATCTATGAGAGCCATTAAAGCCCTTCTTCCTTCCTGTACCTGGTGAAAACCATATGGTTTGTACCTCTTTTTGAACTGGGTCATGCTTGGACATTTGCTTCAGTTCTGTACACATCTGTTCCACAGCTTCACTCTACATATTGAAATTAAAATTATCAAAAAAAAATTGTGAATATTTCCAGGGAGAAAGTTGTTCATCACTTCATATATTATTTGTGCTACTTGAAAATAAACCAGATCAGTGAATTTTAATTATTTGTGTGATTTTCTTTAACCAATATCAAACCACCTGTTCAACAAACATGTAGTAGAGCACTATTTTCACCCTTTTGATCACATTTGTACTAAAACAGCGGTGGTTTAGCGAACAGAGAGTTTGTTTCTTTCCCTTTTTTTCTATGAGCATCATTACAGGAAATATCTTTCTCTCTTCAGTCTGAAATATTTTTTATTTTACTGACACTGACCTTTTTTGTATTTACTGTGTAGTATCTGCAACAGTGAAAAAGCAGGATTGGTGGCCAAAAAAAAAAAAAACTGATCGGGACATCTTTAAAACAAAGAATCTCTGGTCTTGTTGTTAAAGTTCCATGATGTTACTTTTAAGAACAGTAATATTTGTAGCCTCTGACAGGTAACAAAACCTGAGCGAATCCTCACTGACAGAGAAAGTGACTGAATTTCCTTCCCTCCTCTTTATAGAGGCTGTTCGGAACTTTATCGGATGCCCATGTCAGAGTACAAGAGCAGCAGCAGCGACAGCGGCTCCTTTGAATACAAGTTCCCCTTCCGTAGCAACAACAACAAATGGCAGAGGACGTCCAGCAGCCCTCAGCAGTCGCTGACTGCCTCGCCACAGCCTCACACGCCCAACCGGGCCATCAGCCTGGGCAGCTCCGTGGGGAAGACGCTTTCAGCCGAGAGGCTGGAGAGGGGAGCGGTCATCCCACGCAGCGTCAGCAGTGACGGCCGACCGCTGGACAACAAAAGGTTACAACATGTCTGACTTTAAGATATGGATCTGTGGAAAAACACATTTATATGATACGACTGTAAAAACTGGAAGGTGTTGATTTTAAACACCAGAACTCTCAGTAGCAGGTGAAGTAATTATTACCATAGTGGTATTTTAAAAGTTTTATCTTATGAAATCTGTTTTAAAAATATTTACAGCCTCTATTTTGATTTTGCAAGCTTGTGTGTGAACAAAGCAAATGAAAGTCAGTTGTTGGCGATGTAGTTGATTTATCAAGCAGACACTTTAAAATATTAATGGTGAGTTTTGTTTGTCTGGACTATGTGGGAACTGGGGCCACGAAGCAGGAATCAATGGAATTTCCTGAAGGAAAAGTTGGAACGCTGTGCCTGTTGAAATGCTTTGCTTTGTTTATTTCATCTACCTTGAGTTCCTCAATTCCTATGTTGTATATTCTCACAGTTCCTCTGTGTGTGTGTTTGTTGTATACCAGGATGTCTCCAGGCACTGAAAGCTATAGCCTGGTCTCCTCCCTGGCATTGGGACGTTCTCCACACAATCGAAGCTCTCCAAGCAACTTGTCTTGTTCCAGTGATGCCTCTGGAAGCTCTGCTCATTGGAGACAGAAGTCCATGCCTGAACAGTAAGGAAGAAGGCCTGTGTTTGTCTGTGGTTGGCCTTGTTTAGGGGGATTTTAATGTAAATTATGTATCATCGTAAAACAAAACTATAAATAAATCGCACACTTCAGTGCTAAACTGCACAAAGAATAGAACTTATATTTGAGAAGCCAATCTTAACCCAGTGACTTAAATTCAGCTAATACACATTTTATTATTGGTGATTTACCAATGTGTTTTGTGCTTATAAACCAGGTTTGCAGGTAGCCGCCATTCACCCATGTCAGGGGAAAGAAGAGAGGTATGCGGTGAGGGCGGGTCCAGTGGAAAATCCACTCCCAACTGGTCAAGAATAGAGGACGGTGGAGGAGGTGAACGGGGATCGACTGGTAAATGTTTATGCTTTGGTGAAATAGTTCATTTTAATTAGTTTGCTGAACAGAGACCATGTGCAGCAGAATTCCACAAATTCATAGAGGAAAATATGCTTGCTACTCTCTATGTGTATATGTAGCTCTTTGAGATAATTTCCATTTTCAGTCATAGTATAGTGGGGTTAAAACAATAAACTTCAAGGATTCTTGGATGCAAATCTTTGTCATTCTGACAGGTAAAAACCAAATGAAACACAATAAGATTTGGGAAAATGTGTATGCAGCTTTTTATAAATAACTAGATATATAAAAAACTGACGATAAAGAAGAAGGATAACTAAAAAAACATGGTCAGAGAGGGGTGTTCATTCAGAACAAGCTCTCTTTTCAAGGTCCCCCTGCATAAATGAAAGATCACATTGCATTGAGTAAAAACAGAAAAAGTATATATGATATTGAATTAACAAGACAGCAACACAGAAACATCAAGTAGACAAGACAGTCAATGAAAGCTGCTTAATTGCAGATAAAAACTGTTTTAATTGAGAAACAATTTATCCGCTTGTCCAGTTTTGCATGTTTTTTATTTCCATTTTTTCCATTTCTGAGGTGCTAGTATTATAAGCAAGCATTCCAATTTCACTGTTAATATGTGGCCTTAATATACCGCTCTTGAAAAGCGAAAGAGGGAGGGACATCACAGGAAAGAAATCATCCATTTCACATCAACACTACAAAAATCATGAGGTGACAGATATCTATAAGCAAGTATATGGTGTTCGTGTGTGCCTGCTCATCTGCCAGTGCTTTTATCTGGTGCTGCAGCAGCTCCTTCCAGTGCTGAGCTACCACATTTGACGGCATTCATGCTGCCTTTAAACACCACTCCTTGTCCACCTCCTCTCTGCTCCCACTCAGCTAGCCGTAAATTATATTGCTTTTACAGATGAGGTCTCAGTGCCTCTGCAATCAGTCAAAAAGGTGGGAAGACAATGAGATTAACAGAAATTAAACCAAGAGAATTGAATGGGGGAAAAGTGATGTGTTTAATCCCTGGTCACTTAAAAAATATGGCCTTTTCTTGTGTCTCTTTCATAAAAGAGAAATGGGGTCATTCTTGTGTTGTTTTCTTTCTTCTTCTTCTTTCTCCATTGCCGTCTTTTTTGCTTCTCATGATTTTCCTCTAGTCTTGTTGTACATTGCCTTCTATTTAATTATGAGTACTCTGCAATGCACTGCATTTTCCGGCTTGGCGTCTGAAAGCCACAGCGACTACATGCTCCTCAGCCGCTCCTTAGCCGCTCCTCTGATTCCCAGCAGGATGTTACTTTGGTTGATTGTTGACCAGTCCACTTCCAGCCATGTCCTCAACCTGTTTCTGACTGCCACAATCACAGAGAAGGGCCCTAGTCTAGTTATTTTGTGGTTGTTTAGAGTATTTATGTTGTTATTGGTCAGGGAGGAACAATGCATGCTATGCCAGCTCAGGAAAAGTCGGCCAAGTGTCCAGCCCTACAAAAGTCCACTTTGCTGTTTCTGTGGTTAAGGGCGCCGTCTTTTTCATTTCCTTTTTCAATTTTTTCATCTTCCATTTTTACCCCCTTGACCTGCTGGTCTTCAGCAATAGTAATGTGGCTGCACTTAACCCAGGAAAACCACAAGTCATGCAAAGGACAAGATTCTCACTTTTGCATTTTTATCTCTTAATTGCTTTTAAACACAAAATATGTTTACTTGGGCCATTACTGGAGTCTATACAGGTTTATTCAATATAAATATTGCATTAAGATGATCTTATGTATCTCTTGTATCTACCCTTTAACACTGCCTTTGGCAGGTTGATAGTTAACTCAGGCACAGGGTGGTGAGATGGAGAAATTACTATCCTATAGTTTTAAATATTAACCAGTTACATAAAACAAAAAAAAACATATCACAAAAAAGTTAGTTGTTTCGTATACTACATATGGTATGTATGCACAGGCACATAAACCTGCACACATGCAACCATCTCTAATTAGCGCAGAGAGCCCTGTGGCTTTTCTTTGCAAAGGAAATGATGCAGATTAATGAATAGTGTGAGATGAGAGTGCACTACATTAAAAGATTCAGCCCAGCAGATGTTATGATGCCTCCTGTAGCTGCCCCTCTCATGCTGCTGTGGTCATTAGCAGCCTGTTCTTTATTTCTTGTTGCATAACATGTAGACAATTGCACAACTGTCTCATTTAAACCCAGAGTTATGCTCCAGTACGCATATGCACATTCACTCACGTGGCATAACTTGCCCAGATGAAACAAAGCTGCCTGACTCCATTTGGGGACAAATTTCTGTTTGATGGGTTTTGCTTTTTATGAGAAGTGAGCTGCATTTTGTTCACTGTGCACAGTACAGGCAGAATGAAAACAGCGCAGTTTTTATGAGTCTCTTGAAAGCGTAGCAAAAGGACATAAATGAGCAGAAAGGGGAACATCTTCTGCGTTGAATCATTATCAAGTGGCCTGTTTACAATGCAAGGTCAATCCTTGTTTTTGTCTTTAACCCCAACTTGTGTGTATTGGCTTTTTTTGTTGCAGAGGCTCCAGTCTCCAAGTCTGGTCAAGGTTACTCTGGAGCTCCTCGCATCCAGAGGCAGGAGCAGGTCATCCACATTTCCCCGAAGAAGGGTAGCCAGGTCTGACTTTACACATGCCTTCACCAATTTTTCTTCTATTATTTCAACTCTTCTGTTTAATGCCTTTTCATAGTTTATAATAGTGTTGTTTATAATAGTAATTGTATGATGTTATAGTCACAAAATCACTCATCATATAGTATTAACATCTGTACTGAATGATCCAGTCACACGCAGACAATAAACAACACCTGAGTCCTGGATGCATCTGTTTAACCACATATGACTGGATCTGGCTTCACCCTCTATACAAATTGCCATTGATGTCATTGGAGATGAGTGAATCAAAGCGATACAGAACTGCTGTAACATCTTTTTTAACAGAAAAGGAAATCATGTGTTGGTCAGTGCTATTATTGTGGCTACAAACAAATCAAATAAGGGTTCTGAGGAGTATTAAAATACCATGAACCTGCAGCTGGTGAGAGGATCTCAGCTGTGGATGTGGTCTCTAATGCATTATAACTGATTAATTAGGCTCATATTTGCCATTTTTATTTTATTAATTGGCCAATTATTACAAATAATGCATTGTTTTTGAAAATAAAGGTCTATTAGTCAATAAAACAAACTTTTTTCATCGACATCGACAATACTGTGTATAATGGCACTGCAGTGCAGACATTAAAAGTATGTTGGAGGGACAGATCTTCAGTATTGTTCAATAACTGGTTACTGAAGTTAAGCTATTTGTTTTGTATTATTTGTTATCATGAAACAGATTATTCAGGAAGATTTGGAGTGTTCATGTCTGAAATTACTGCTGTCTGAATGTCATTGGATCACTCAGGACAGATTTTAGTGAAACAGGATCAAAATTATTGAAGCTTTTTTAACTAACATGCAACATTTACTAACACCCCTGAACTACTATTTACTCTTGGTGCTTCCACACTGTGTTTATCCTGGCAGTCGGACGGCCCTTACTCCGGTCAGTCCAGCAGTAACACTCTGTCCAGCACAGCCTCGAGTGGTGCACACAGTGACAGCGATAAATGGTATGAGCTGGGAGCAGGCAGAGGCTCCAGTGGTGACCAGGGCGACCCCGAGCCCAACGGTCTGGGCGGAGGAGGGTATCTGCAGGGGGCGTCCGCCGACAGTGGCATCGACACCAGCTCATATGGAGCCTCGCACCACTCCCATCCACATTCTCATCATGGCAGCACCACCTCCCTGTTGGCTCCCAGTGGAAGCAGGGAGAGCAGGGAGCGGTCCGTTTCTCCGTGGCACAGCCCCACCGAGGGAGGCCGTAGGATGCTGGAGAGGTCGCCTGCTGCTGCTGAGTCCCCAGGCCCTCCCGGAGAAAGGAGCCTGGACGGGACCGGCCGCAGCCCACCTACTCATCTCCTCATTAGAGATGGCAGCACTTTCAGTCTGAGTGATGCTGGATCACACTCGAGGTCTGTGGTTCTTATGCTTGCTGGTCATTTTTAGTGTTTGTTCAAGTGGGAGGAGGTTAGAGCCACAGTTTACAACTTAGAAATCTGCAGGGTATGACCAAGATAAATCTGTGGGATGATGATTAACAAGTTAACATGAGAAAGATAAAACACGCTTACATTTTTATTATTTATTACATTTTTATATTTCTTGTAAACAGTTCAATAGTTTATGTCCTTTTTACTCTAAAAGAGCATTTAAATGAAAACATCTGAGTAGGATTTTAGCTTTGGTTCAGTAAAAATGTCCTCTTATTTGAGCTCATAGGCAAGAATTGCTTGCCTTTACCTAGTTAACTCCATAAGTAAGTACAATAGCAAATATACAGCCTAAATATGATGATATAGCCACAAGCACAGGACTATAAAAATATTAAATAGTGTGTATATATTACAAATAAATTTTCATGATGCAGCTTCAACTTACATAAATTCTGCAGTGGTTTTTAATTTAACTACACTTAATTTGTCATCTCAATATTGCCATCATCATCTGCAGCATGTTTCCCACACTCGTCATTACTCAAGCTAATATTTCCTCGCCCAAGACGAACGTTTAATCGACCATCTCCCTGTTACCAATTCCTTCCTGGAAACGAAGCACGGGAGTAATCTCAACCACGTCTTATCTTTCCACATTATGCCTCAGGAAATGTGAAACATGTGTCCTGCTTGAGCGAGTCTTAATGTGCCCATCCAGATAGAGTTACAGTTCGTGACCTTGCTCTCGTCTGTCCAGCATTTAAGCTACATTTGTTTTCTGTCATAGTCGGGGAAATGGGAATGAGAGGCTGCCGGGATTGGCCTCATCACAGGTGACACCATGAGAGTTAGTTTTCCATCTCTAACTCAATAACACACACCCTCCTCTGACATTTCTTAATTTACTGAATTATCTATAAAGCTCTTTTAATGCTTGACCCAAGAAGGCTGAGATTTGGGACAGCAGTTAAAAATAAAAGTGTGCCGGAACTTTGGGTGGAAGTGAAATAAATAAATAGTGAGATAGTGAGAAATAATTCCAGTGGTTTTCTGTGTTACACAGTCACTCGGTCTTTATCAGTTTTGACTGGTGAAACAGAGAAAGCATCTTAACTGGATCACCTGCAAAGTGCAAATGCTGTTGCATTAACATTTCTGAAGTAGATTATGTGTTTCCGCGGGTTTATTGCACTTCTTTATATCTGAAACAATCAAAATAAATGTAAAAGTCAAGTTCATTCATTTGATTTGATTCATTTGAAGCATTCAGTTACTTGCAGATATGGACTTTTATGAACAAAATTTTGAATATTGATTCATTGCTATTAATTATTAACACTGTTAGTGAGGAAAACACCTTTGTCTTCTTTTACTATTCTTACTTATCTTAATGCTGCAGTTCAAATTTCCTTCACTATGATAATTAAGTTAAAAATGACAATGGTTTTCAATCCTAGAATTATTATATAGCTTATACTATATACAGTATCTTACCACCTTTTCCTCTGCTCCATTTGTCCACCAGTGCCAGGCACTCGACACACAGCTCACCCAGAGAGGAGTCCTCGTCCTCGGCCACCTCCCCGTCATCCCAGTCCTCGGTGTCTCCTGGCCCGAAGAGCTTCTACCCTCGTCAAGGAGCTCAGTCCAAGTACCTGATTGGCTGGAGGAAGCCAGGCTCAACCATCAATTCTGTCGATTTTGGAGACACACGCAAGTAAGGACGAATGAAGGGAATGCAGCAGGACACAATATAACATTAATCTAATCTAATCCTAGATCTAAAGTGTATACAGTTGCATAAATTATGTAAATTATACAAGTTGTTGTTGAATGTTCGATTTTAACCATAGCTGTAGTGGGTCATTAGCAGGTGGTTTTGGTTATCACATAGAAGCCATCAGCAACTGAGTTCCTTATGTGTTTTCACCCTCTTGTGGTTGAAACGAGAATTACACTGAAAAACAAATGAGACAATCAATGTAGACATTCATTTTTTTCCCTTATATCATACCTAATCTCATTATTGCCTGTATGTGTTTAGGAAGTCTCCAGGTGAGAGTGGACTGGATGTTATCCCGACCCCTGCAGCCAGGCCCTCTCTGCGGGATATGCACTCGCCCCAGACTCATGCTAAATCTACTATTGAGGAAGATGTGAAGAGGCACGCTGCTCCAGACAGCCCCCCACCTCCACACAGACACAAGGACAAGGTACGTCTGTCAGCGAGTTCATCACGTAACAGCCGAGCAGTATTACAAAATACTGCTTTTATAATTAAAATCTGACAGATTTTTCATACACACATAATTTATGGCACCCTTGGCCTCCACACTTATACATGACGTCATATCCATATTACAAATTCTGCTCCGGATATGCCTGCCATCCATATTATCCAGGCATTTATGGATGTTCAAAAATCATTTTAGTTTGAAAACTCTAGGGCTGCATTTTAGTCTGAACAGGCTTTACCCACAATCACTGCCTAATATGATTTCTCTTATTAGCAACAACTCAATCTCCAGTATGAACAAAATGATCTTATAAGAAAAATCCTTGCTCTTAATTTTCACTTACTGGAGTGTCTTGTCATAGTACTTCCTGTTCCCAGGCAAGTGGCTTCAGAGGAGAGGCTGTTTCCTGTTTACACTGGCACACACATGTCCAGTTTACCTGAATCACCACATTTTATACATTATTAGGTGTGTTACTGTGGATACAGAGCTGACAATGCTTGTCTGGGTGCAAATTCTTTTATCTAAAAACTGCTTTTGAATTGAAATGTGATGGTAGTGGCTTGAGTTATATCAAATGACACGTTCTCATCGCTGTCACCTGTAATTCCTGTTCAGCATCATGGCCAGAAATCACCACAGAGCCAGCCGCTCAGCCACCGTCGCTCCCTCCACCGTACCCTGTCAGATGAGAGCATCTATCGCGGGCAGCGCCTCCCCTCGCTGAGCGATTCCGTGATTGAACCGACACTTGGTGCTGATGTTCTCTTCAGCTGCTCCACCCTCCCGCGCTCACCCACCACCCGCGGCGTTCCTCTGCGACGACCCTCCTACAAGCTCGGCGTCAAACTTCATGGTAAGAAACTAGGGAATTAATTTAGGTACTTAACTCATTACAGTTGGACATTATCCACTTCATTTCCAGTGGTAATTATGTGACCTCACCTTGTATTGTATATTAATTTATATACTGTTAAAATGCACCCAAAAATTTGTTGTTGTTGCATGCAATATCAATATATTCATAATAGGATATTAATAGGATATAAGTTAATCCGTGAATGAAAAAAATCTGTTAATGCTAAATTTTATTAATATGTAAACCTGTTTTTTCATGTTATATGGCTTTAAAAAACAAGTTCACCTGATTAATCTGCCTGTGGTAGATTAAGCTGAAGCGCCACATGTGTATCTGCTGCCCCCTTTTGACTGGAGATAGAAGAAGGCAACAGAGACGATACGGAAAATTAAATAAGCATTAAGTTCCTTGATTAATATCTGTTCAAAGGTGACCTTTCGGCATCTGACACATCACTGGTTGATTTGGTGGAGCGTCACCGTGGACCCCTCCCACAGGAGCTGATGCCCCTCCCCTCTGCAGACCGAGACAGCCCCCTGGAGTGGACACACCTGGTGGATGTGGCCAGCACCTTTGAGAGTGAAAGAAACACACACTATGGTATTTCCATTCAAATTTCTAATAGAAATACAAAGCATTTGGGTTTAATTTAAAGAAGTTCTGTATGTTGGTTGTTGTTTTTGGTTGTTTTCCAAATCAGTATTGGTACTTTGCAATAAATAGACTGTAAAATGATTGACCTTCAGCCTTCAACTCCTGCTTTATGTCTCGTGATGTCTCTGCTCTTCCAGTCCAGAGAAGTTATGTGTTTGGGGATTCAAACCACCGGAGCAGCGGTGCCTCCAGCCCACAGCAGCCTCACATAGAGCTGCAGCCTGCTCCATTGTCTCGACCCTCATCCAGGTAACATCTACTCTCTTAGGAGCCGACAGGATGTATGATTACAGGTGTTGAATCATATACAAAAGGTTTAAAATTCTTTCACAAGTAAGAAATTCACCAAAAACACATAAAAGCACTTGTGTTTGTCATGTCACATTACGATACGGTGCAAAAAAATTTTCATATCAGATTTTCATATCAAATAAACATATCAGTTTTTATTGATATGTTTATTTATCTTAATAAAAGTCAGTAATACTGGATGTATCAACATATATCGTTGTGCTTTTCCTCTTTCCCAGTGAGGGTCACATAGGGCTGGAGAGGAAGGTGACTAAACTGGAGGCCATTGTGAAGATGCTTCAAGAAGACCTGAAGAAGGTGAGAGAGAAAACACACATAACACGCATGTGAACATGTTGACCAGGAGTTCCAGGTCATTGCAGTGAGGAAAAAAAAGCGTGTGTGTGTGTGCTGTAGCCATTCCTATTCTACACTTATTTTGCACTAACAGATTATTTGCTTATTCCCTTTTTCCTATTCAAAATCCAGTAGGAGTGAAAAAATGAAAGGATTTAGTTGATTTTCATACAGTGCAAGTGGAGAGTGTAAATAAAATATTTTCTCTTCAGCAGAAAACACACAGTCAGCATTTCAGTGCTGCTGTCACCGTTGTTAAACTTCCACTCTGTTGATTATTGTTGTAAAATGCAGACTCAGAGTTTATACTAACAGTTTTGTCTCAAACTGTTGTTTTCTTTAACTTTAAGTCACACATTTATTTATATATACGTTATTGATTGTAATGTACCCAAATATTTCCATTCTCTCGTACATTCATTTCCAGACTGTATTAATTCTACTGTGTGGAGTTAAAAAAAAAAAAAAAAAAAAAAAGTTGCATCTGGTATATTTTGTCTTTTTCTAATTTTTCTAATTAGGGCTGCTGTTACCATCTATTTTGATAATGAATTTATCAGTTTTAGTATTTTCTTTTTAAGTTATTCAAATAAAATCTTTTTATCTTCTTAAACGTGAATATTTACAGGTTTCTTTGAGCCATACGACAAGGAAATTAATGAAACTGAATAATTTTAGTTTGCGGCCAAAAACAAATCATTTGAGAACATCATCACTTTGATGTTTGGGAAACACAGATCCACATTTTCAGACATGTTGTGGACCAAAGAAGCTCATCAAAAGAATCAAGGAAATATTTTGATATAATATAATTTAGTATATATACTGTATATAACAGTACTGTGCGTAAGTCTTAGGCCACCAGCAGCTTTGTTGTTTTTATGTCAGTTTTGTGATCGTTGGCGTTTCGATTGGAAAGATGTGACTAAAAGTCAGTCTTCTACTATATGATCAACCTGTCAATGAGTTGAACTTGTGCAACATGTGTATGTGATGCTCCAACATGTCTGGAGTAAACCAGGTATAATAGACCTATAATAGTAGAAGAAACACAGGTTTTACCAATAACATTAGGGGTCCATTCCAGGTTTTAAAGAGACATGGTTGTGTTATTGTTCAAGTGTAAATGTCGGTCACACTAAATATTTGCTATTATAGAAGCACTTTGTGGTTTGTTTTTTCTGAAAAAGATGTTATTTTCAAACTGCATATGCGTACTATATGTTGCTATGTACTTTAGCTTTGATATTTATTTATTTTTCTGTGCCAGAATTAACTTTTGGCAACAGATTAAATCTTCCCACAAATCCCTTAAGCCCTTAAGTTGTGACTCACTGTTGGCAGGCTTGACTTGTTCACAATGACATTCAGCAGACAAAGGTGATAAAAAACTTTGTTACAGATACATAGTTGGATAGAAACTTTATTGTCCCTGTTTTACTTTTCCCTTTTACTGACTTTTCTTTGTCTTTGGCAGGAACGTGAAGAGAAGGTGCGTCTTCAGGGTCAGATTAAAAGGCTGTGGGAGGACAACCAGAGGCTGCAGGAGGAGTCCCAGACCTCTGCTGCCAAGCTCAAGAAGTTCACAGAGTGGGTCTTCAACACCATCGACATGAACTGACACATGAACTGTGCAGTTATCTCCCTCACACACACACACACACACACGACTTGTCACATCAGTACACACAGTCTGGGCGGAGATGCCGAGGTGGTCAGCGCTATTAGATTCATTTAGCTTGATGCTAAACTCTCCTATTCTCTTCCACTGGCTTCGGACATGAAGGAGTTTTATTGCCAACCAGTCTCGGTTTCCACAGATGCTCTGTTTTTCTTCTCAGGATGAGGCCTAAGTTTATGAAGGACTGACCATGAGAGCTTTGCTGAATTGATGTTTCTCTCATCTCGCTGTGCCAAATGTGATTTTTTTTTTTTTTGCAAAATTACGAATGAAGAAAAAGCTCTCCGCCTGTCCACTTTGCCTTTTCAAGTGTTCCACTTTGTTATTCTAGTGTTGAACGCAAGTAATGTCCTCACCCGCCCTGTGGACATGATTCTCATTTTAAGGCAACCTTTAAGAGATTTCTGGCTTTGTTCCCTTTTTTTCCAGCTTTTTCAAAAGTTGCCATGCTTCTCTGAATGGTGACTCAAGTGTGTTTGTGTCGAAATCAAAGTAAACCCACCACAGCTGAGGGAAGCTGAGATTTGCAGGTGACGGCTGTTGGAAGAAGTCCCCGAAATGCCACAGAGAGTCAGACAGGTACGCAAAAAAAAAAAAAAAGTGTTTGCTACAACACAAAGCGACACACACACACACACAAACACACAAGGTAAATCTGAAACCACAGGAGAGGATTTGATTTTCCTCACATGTAAATGAAGAGTTAAGTTTAGCTTCAGTGTTTAAACCTCTGAACTGTCACTGTGGCCTTTTGGCTGTCAACCAACGATCTGCGTCCACACCTGGAGGAAAATCTGGATTTGTACAGAGCAGTTGCAGTTATTTTCCATTCCCTCTCCTCTGTGTGAGTCAGAACTGGATTAAAATATTCTGTCTGTCTCAGCTGCACAAACCAACACCTGACAGAGGAGTGTTTTTAAAAGCCATCACAAGTGGTGCCATAAGAAACATGACTGATATCCGGAGGGCTTTGGTCCATCGCAGCTGTTTGTGTCTTTAAAGCAATAGGAAGAAGTCGGGACTTGTGTCTTTCTCTCCGATGAAAAGGAAGAGTTTGGTCTTGGAAGAAGCTGATGAGGTTGTTTGAAGGTCAAGCTTGTGAGACAGAAGTCTCTTGCTGCACAAGAACCTACATCTTTTTTCCACTGAGCATCATGCTTTGGGGCGGAAAAAAGGAGAGGAAGATGGATGCCAGTAATCATTCCACTGACTGGAATACAAAGAGCCAGATAATAAATGAGAGACATTTTGGAAAGGAAAAGTTTTTTTTTTCTCTTTTTGGGTTAATTTATTTGTTTGTATAATAATTCCAATAAATAAGTTGTTTGATTCGTACAGTACAACTGAGATCAGTGTTTAGTTTCTCAAGAAAAAGGTCACTAGCTATATTATTTAAATGGTTTTCTTTCTTATTGCTGGCTAAAGCCTGACTATATGCTTTTTATTATTCTGTATTATGTTGTATTTTGTGGTGCCCAAGCCTGCTGTTGTGTTGCTTACAGTGCCCTCTAGTGATGACCAGTGGAAATGTCATTATTAAATGTGCCGCCATTCACTCTGTAATTTTCCAACCAGCGCCTCGACAGCAGTGCGTTAGTCAGACATCGAGCAGGGACGCGCACATGCACACGCACACACACACATACACACACACAGGAATCAGAAGCCAGCTTTGAGAGACAATCAAAGTTTGAGTTTTGATAAAGGGATCGGACATTATGCGTGTTTATTTGTGTGTTTGCTTGAACTCAAACATCTGTAGTTTTGCTCAGGTTCTGTCTTTGCTAGGAATGTGAGGATATTCTCAAAATGGTTGTTTTAGGTACCAGTCATTAAAGGTCCAGTGTGTAATATTTGGGGATTCAATGGTGAGACAGCAGGTTTGTAACAAACTCTTCCCTTTCCACACATGAGTCAAGGAACTACAGTGGCCTTTGCATATTAGCGAGGATGTAAACACTGTTTCCCACCTCTCTTCCACAATCTGCTGTTTCTCTTTTTCATTTTGGTTCTATTAAATATCCAGTTTACGTGAGTTGTAACCTTTAGCTTTAAATACTAAATACATGCCTACCTGTGCTGTAGAAACACAGCAGCCCAAAATGGATGTCTCCACACTGCAAGGCCCTTGCCTAAAATATATGACCAAAATAACCTTAATTTTAAAGCAATTTTACACTTAAAGTCTTCAATTCAGAGCTTAATTTGCAAGGAAGACAAGGAAAAATACAATTACAGAAACTCAGTTTCCAGTTTAAGCAAAGACACGGGACTATATTGACAAAACACAATCATACAACACCATACAACAATCTGATTTTAGGTCCATGAGAAATGGCTATAAAGTGCAACAGACAGAAAATCATCACACATGCGTAGTGTATTATTATCTGCTAAAATGTTAGACACTGGACCTTTAAATTTACAGTATTCATTGATAAAAGGGAGCCACAGTTTCTCTTGTACCTTCCTGTGTGTGTGTGTGTGTGTGTGTCGTCAGTGTGTAAATGTACATAAGTCTATCCAGTCGTGCCTACAGTCAGTTACTTTGGTCATTTACGCCCAGGCAGAGCAAGAATGTGCCTTTGAAACAGCAGCTGGGAAACGGATACAAAAGAAAGGGCCCTTCATTTTAAACAAATACACCTGGTAACAAACACGAATAGCTGATATTTTTAATCAAAGGCGCAGCAGCTGTAGACGCAGCCAAGCGTCTGCTTTTCTCTTGTTCGGATGATCCAGGGATGAGCGCGCGTGTGTGTGAAGAATACGAAAAGTGTGTGTGTCTTTACGAGTGTGTTTGTGTGGCATAAAAGTGTTACGTATGAACATTTGCCCCAATTCAGAAAGCTGCTACTTAAAACACAGGCAGTGGGATTCACAAAGCAGAGTTTTCCTCATCCAGGTTTTCAAAGAATACAGTGAGTGTTGTCTTATTTCAGGTGACTAATGTTGGTTATGCGCATTAAAACTTTAAAAAAAAAAAGCCCTCTTAAAGGTCCAGTGTGTAAAAATGAGTGACACAACTGCAGATTTTTAACAAGCACAGGACATTTCCAAGGGAAAACTACGGTGGCCTGTACATACCAGAAAGGATGTCGTTCATAATAAGCTTCCACTTGAAAATGTGTAAAGCAAGGCCCTTACTTTAAGGAAATATAAAAGGCTTATTTAAAGACCAAGAAAACCAAGAAAAAATCCTAAATCCTAAACCCTAAAGCAATTAAACACTTGTACAAAACTTCTAATGATAGTATATTAAATTTTTTTGTCAAGAGACCCCGCAAAATGTTACACACTGGGCTTTTTAAAGAAGAAAAATTATAGTTTTTTTAAATACTCTTTGAGGAAATTTGCACCCTAAGCTGACGCAGTTGAAAGCAGCACCCTGTTTGAATGTAAAGAGATTTATTAACAAGCCTAAATAAATGTGATGTTTACTATAGCTAAGATTCAGCTGTGCAGGTTTGCAGGCAGATGTTTTGGACTCCTCATGAAAGGGATGTAGACGTGTTCTGGGTTCTGTTTTAAGAATCTCTTCTTAATCATGGACGGTGACTGCAGTGTTTGCTCGGTTTGGCCAGTTGTGAAAATCAGTGTGACCCTCATCCGCTAATGTGAATGTGAGTCACACGAGCAGAAAGGTTCCCCGTCCATGACGCTGTGTTTGCCACGAGCACTGGCTTCCTGTCCCGAGCTCCTCCCATGCGTAAATTATGACCTTTAGATGATGTTGTAGTATTTTACTGGACAGTGAAAGTGCCCTGTTTTTTTGTTGTTTTTTTTTGTGTTTCAAAGGGGTTTATGGCCAAATGACAATTTGTACAGTGCAGATTTTTTAAAGGTGATATATGTGAAATGTGTGCAAGAGCGATATTTAGCATTTAAAAACGCTGACTGCAATCCCAGTTCGAAACACTGCCAGGTTTGACAAATAAGATGCTGCACTTAAACCCAGGTTATACTTTGTTCATGCAGTCCTACCAGTTTATCATCTGTTTTATTTTCATAAACTCTGCATGTTGGCAACAGAACAGGAGGTTTAAAGGGAAAGTGGCTCTAATTTTAATTTTTTTGGTTCATTTTTTAGACAAGTAGGTTCTGACATAGTCAGTGGGTGTGGGTGGGTTTATGTCTTTACAAGGTAAAGACATAAACATACTTGTCTAAAAAAACGGACCAAAAAGTTTAATCTAAATCAGCAGACATAATGAACTTGCATAACATGGGAAGTGTCTCTAATTTTAGAGCAGCAGCAAAGAAAAATCACACGATGGGAGATGATGAGAATAACTGACTTTAAAAAACATTGTGTATGTTAAATATCCAACAACTCATCTCCACCTCGGACCCTTGTTCTTCTATTCTGTCGAGACGTTTTTGAAGGTGGTAGTGAGGTTTTGCAGTGGGTGTGGGTGAGTATCAGTGAGTGTGAGTAGGTGTGAGTGGGTGTCAGTATTTACAGTGGGTGTGAGTGGGTGTCAGTCGGTGTGAGTGGGTGTGGGTGAGTGTCAGTGAGTGTGGGTGAGTGTCAGTGGGTGTGAGTGGGTGTCAGTGGGTGTCATTGGGTGTCAGTGGGTGTCAATAGGTGTCAATGGGTGTGAGTGGGTGTCAGTGGGTGTGAGTGGGTGTCAGTGAGTGTGAGTGAGTGTGAGTAGGTGTGGGTGGGTGTGGGTGAGTGTCAGTGAGTGTGGGTGAGTGTCAGTGGGTGTGAGTGGGTGTGAGTGGGTGTCATTGGGTGTCAGTGGGTGTCAATGGGTGTGAGTGGGTGTGGGTGGGTGTCAGTGTTTGTGGGTGGGTGTCAGTGGGTGTGAGTGGGTGTCAGTGAGTGTGAG
This sequence comes from Brachirus orientalis, assembly GCA_016785285.1. Taxonomy (NCBI): domain Eukaryota; kingdom Metazoa; phylum Chordata; class Actinopteri; order Pleuronectiformes; family Soleidae; genus Brachirus; species Brachirus orientalis. Next base: position 3,709,888 of record JAFBJR010000160.1, on the reverse strand, counting down.
TGAGTGTGAGTAGGTGTGGGTGGGTGTGAGTGGGTGTCAGTGTTTGCAGTGGGTGTGAGTGGGTGTGAGTGTTTGCAGTGGGTGTCAGTGTTTGCAGTGGGTGTGGGTGGGTGTCAGTGGGTGTCAGTGGGTGTCAGTGGGTGTCAGTGTTTGCAGTGGGTGTGGGTGGGTGTCAGTGGGTGTCAGTGTTTGCAGTGGGTGTGAGTGGGTGTCGGTGGGTGTGAGTGGGTGTGAGTGGCTGTCAGTGGGTGTCAGTGGGTGTCAGTGGGTGTCAGTGGGTGTCAGTGGGTGTCATTGGGTGTCAGTGGGTGTCAGTGGGTGACCCAGGAGACCAAATTTCCAAACCAAAACATGGACACAGTTTGCACCTGCTATCAGTGAAGCCGGTGTTTCAGTTTCAGCATGTTTCCTTATTCTCTCATGTCACATCATGGTCATTTTTAAAAAGTGAGACAAACAGATATCAGACATGGACAAAGGTGTAAAAACACACACTTGTCTTTTTTTCTTGTCATGAATGAGTCATATTTTTTTTTTCTCTGCTTTGTTTTTTGCTCATTTGAGAAGGATATAGGAAATGTGAATGTGCACATGTTCAAATGTTCCATTTTGTAATGTCTTATTTTTGAGATGCTTTGCACAATGTTTATAAAGGATTGTGTTTACAGCTTTTTTTTTTGTTTTGTTTTTGGATATAAGAAGGGTGAAATCAGTCCATTCCTGTGCAACCTTGTCTCGATGTTGCTCTGTTTTTCTTTGCCCATGCAGCCTCCCGACAGAACCAAGCTTGATTTTATTCTCATCGTAAAATAAGTATAACTTTCACCCTCCTTTTTCCCCGGACATGGTGTCACTGATCAGACCAGAGCAGGTTGGATGTTGTTTGTCAGTGGTCAGTAAATGCAGCAGGGAATAAGCAAGATCAACCAAATGCTCAGAGCCGTCGCTGTGTCACGAAATGTGACTGAGATCGAGATAAAGCACAACACAATTTTCAAAGAGGACTGTGAGTTTTGCAGAGTTTAAGGGGAAAAAAAACTAGTACTGTTTACATCCCGGCTCCATCGTCTTTGTAAAATGTAAAGGTATGAAAACGACATTTGCAGTGATCACAGTTGAGTTTCAGAAATAAATAAATAAATAAATGCTGTATTGATTTTGTGCTGCTGTTGACCTGTTTGTATTTGTCCAAAATTATTACCTTTTTTTCTTATCATTGTTTTTGTTTCAGAAGACCAGAATGTCACACTCCCACTAGAATGGGAGGAAATTGTATACATAAGAATGCTTTCACAAATAGAAATTCTAATTTTTTATTTTTATCAATTTATAAAAGGCAGAGTGAGCCAACAGAAGAAAAATCTAATAAATTGTTGCTATTGTTTGCCTTCAAAACTTGGACGCAAGATATTGGACTTTTTTCCGATATGCTGATATCTCAGGAGTGCCGATAACCAATACTGATAACGAAATATGTACTGTATATATATGTTTTTCCCCTGCGCTCAACTGCTGAGGGGGTTTTGTTTCCTCTATAGTGAAATTAACATATTTATCTGTTCTATTATATTTTGTATTGTGAAAAATAAACATAAAAATGAGGTCGCCAGCATAAAAGTCAAGTAGACATAATGGAGCATCTCGGTGATAAGTAATTTTAAAACTAATATCTTCCAGTACCGATGTCATGCTGCCAATATCTTGCATCCCGATTTCGAAACGGCATAAATTCTTCCAGCTAACATTTGCACACAGTTTTGCACACAGGCTGTGTGGGTCATACCATTACTGTTCTTGCAGGACTCCTTCGGCAGGAGGACTCCTTCGGCAGGAGGACTCCTTCGGCAGGAGGACTCCTTCTGTCCTGCAGAATAAGTATGGGTCCAATCAGACGTGCCCCTGATGGAACTGCATGATGGATAAGTATCTGCTTGTATTTCGCAAGCATTAAGGTCACCACTAATCCTGACCAAATCCCTAACTCCACATGCAGCCCTAAAGGAACTTTCACCACGCTCGACTGTTGTCTGCAGACGGTCATTACTGTAACACTCTGCAGCTGTTCAGCAAACACTCTGCTACTTCCGCCACACCCACATTTTTTCACACTTTGACTCATCAGTCCAAAACACCTGCTGCCATTTTGGTGTAAACTTGAGTCTTGGCCTTGTTTCTTGTGTCAGAGGTTTGGCTTTTTTGGCTGCACTTCACTTCCATGTAGACCGCGTCTGGCCAGACTTCTCCAGACAGTTCTGAGTTGTTGGTGTCTTTCATCTGCCACATAAGTTTCCTTGGCTGACCACTGCATCCGCGGGTCCTCAACGCTGCCCGTCTCTTTGTGCTTCTTCAAACCTCAGTCGGCTCTGAAATCCTTGCCTGGGAGAGACTTTCCAGATGTTGCTGCACGACCTGCAATGTGACTCCGTCCTCCACGAACTCACCTTGGTAGCAGAGTTTGGCTGTTCCTCTCGCAGGCTTGACCTCCTACACAGCGGTTTCTGTCTGAAAGTGATGATCACTAGTACCTGTTGGGTTCATCATAGACCTCACTATGATCCTACGAAATCCCCGACTGTGTGCAAGTCTGCCTGTAAGAACTGGTTTGTATCTGATCTATCAGCAGTAATATTAAACATCTGTCTTATATGTATAGGAAACACACAAAGCAGCTGAGACACAGGGAGGAGGAGAGCGCCGTGTGCAGACTTGTTGGTCAGTCACCTCAGCTTGTGGGCACTGACCGCTGTTTGATTCAGTCTGCCCACCTGCAGCGCTGTTTGAGGGAAAACGCTTCCGCCGCTGCAGCGTCAGAACAGAACAGAGGAGAGGAGAGGAGTTGCAGTGCGGAGGAGGCAACATCACATTAGTCATCTTTGGCTCACAGGTGGGAAAACGTGGGGGCTGCATCACCTGAGATTTCTTTCAAGGATTTGCTGGAGGAGAAGAGAGAACAAAGGCTTAAAGTGAAGTCCGTCCAGGGACCATGTTGTGTTTTTGTGTCTTGATTTGGTATACTGTTCTTTTAAAGGAGACCATTTATTCAGTCAGTAAAAGATTTGTGAGAGAAAAAAGCTCATGAAATGTTTGAAGTGGCCACAAGGGGGAGCTTCATGGTGCAGCCAGACAATGAAAGCCCCACAGACACCAAGTGCTCAGTCTAATGTCCTTAGTGATTTTGTCACTAAGATAAGGACTTTTGTCCTTGGCATCAGAACTTCACATGTTTGTGAGCCACTGTAGTGTATTTATTATTTTATCTTCAATATCTGCCAAATGACATTCATTTAACCTAAATTTTATATACTAGACTTATATACTGAATACTGAATTTACTTATATTCTGAATTGTTACTAGTGGGCGGTTACTCATTTTATTCTCGGAAACATAAATGCTGAGTGCACTAAAAATTATTTAATATAAATATTGAATACATGTTTTCAAAGTCAGTGAAAGTCACTGTTTCTTCACATTTTGATGGATTTTCATCAGATAATCTTCCCAAAATAGCTCTGAATGCAGTCAACAGTCCATTTCTAGTATCTAATATTTTTTATTATTCAATATACAGTTGTATGTATGTGTATATATATATATATACATATATATATATATGTATATATATATATATATGTGTGTGTGTAAAGCTTTTTCCCCTGTGTGTGTGAGAGAGAGAGAGAGTTTAAAAAGCAATAAAATAAGAACCAAATATGGGCCATCACACGCGCACACATACACGCACACGCACACGCACACACACACACACACACACATACACAGCCCAGTGGGACCTCCATTTTCTATTTACTGTTGCTCAATAATTCAGTTGGTCCAGAGTGAAGGCTATAGCCGTCCATCTGCGAGCAGACATGATTGTGTGGCTGTTCTTGTATTTTGTCACCTCTTTAGGACATTTAGTGGCATAAACACTGATCTTGTCAGGACCACTTGTCCTCATGGAGACGAAAACCTGGTCCTAATGAGGCAGAACCTGATTTTTGAGGAACTGGTGAAGTTAAGGGCAATGATTTGAATTGTGGTTAGTTTAAGGACAAGGCTGGGCGTTAACTGGTTATGGTTAAGGTTCGGGATGAAGCCTTGTTTGGACTCCCTAAATGAACGGAAATCAATGCGGTGTCCATTCAATGCCAGCACAAAGTGTTGACACAGTCACATTATGCTATTACATTTTGAGGTGAAGACATGTTGTGTGGTTAGGATGAGGTTAGGGTTAGGTCAGTAGTAGTTATGGTTAAGGTTAGAGTAAGTCTCGAGGAAATGTCCACTGACATCATGGTAACCAGTGTGTGTGTGTGTGTGTGTGTGCGTGCACGTGTGTGTGTGTGGCTCTATCTTGAGGACCAGATTAGACCTTACAGCCTGTCCTCACAACTTCAAAGAGCTGTGTGAGGATTAACTCTTGGATTTGTGGTTGGGATAAAGGACGAGAGAATGTGCGTGTGTGTTGCAGAGTGAGGACCAAAAGTCGTATAAACACCTACAAAGTGAGGACATTTTGACAAAGTGAGGAGATTTTGGCTGGTCCTCACTTTTTTCAGCCCTTAAAATGGCTTTTTCAGGGTTAAGACTTGGTTTTAGGGTTAGGGTTAGAGTTGGGTTTAGGTTAGAGTTAGGGTAAGGGGCTAGGGAATGCATTATGTCTATGAGGGTCCTCACTCCGATAGAAGCACAAACGTGTGTGCGTGCGTGTGTGTGTGCGTGTGCATGCATCAGGCCAGACGGGTCCATTAGTATTAAAGTTGTTTTTGACGACAGTTAGCTGGTAAGTGCATGTATTGATTCAGCAGCTTATTGACGTCCATTTTTCCATTTGCACACTTAACAACAGATGATAGTGAAGAAGTGAGTGGAGAAGAACGACATGCTGCCTCTGCGCTCTCTCTCTCTCTCTCTCTGTCTCAGTAATAGATTATTGAATTAGGTAACCAGCAGTGGGACATTGCTGCCTGTATAACTGTAAACATACTGTGTGTTTTCACAGGTAATGTGAGATCTGCTTACCCACACACACACCCACACCCACACACACACACACACAGACATATTTCTGTAAATATAATCAGATTGCCGACGACAGTAAACTCATCAGTTTCCTCCTTCGCTGTGTTTGAACTCACGACCTCATCAGTTTAGAGCAGGTGTTTCAAACTCATTTTAGTTCAGGAGCCGCATACAGAGCAATTTGAGCGCCAGTGGGCCAGGCCAGAAAAATAATAATGTAATAACCAATAAACAGCAAGAACTCATTTTTCCGTTTTGTTTTATATTAAATTGTATTAAATTGTTACATTTCTTATTGTCTTTTTTCACGTAATGTGGAAACAAAATCAAATTAAATTTATCTGTGATTCAGAAAAGTGCTTGGCAGCGGTCAAAAAATGTGCTTTAACTCTTCAATTCTCTGCAAACGGTTCATGCTGTTTCCTTGTGTTTCCATGTGGAGCCACTGCAGAGTGTTGGTCAGCAAGTGAAGAGTAAAGAGTAACAAATAAAACACGCAGGTTTCCCTCCAGCTGTTCAGCTGCAGAAACTATGAATGGAAATAAACACATGCAGAACATTCATTCACTCATTCATTCATGGAAAAATATGAACGCATCGTCTCAATATGACCATTTTTAATTTATGTCTATACAATAAAAAGAAAATTAAATTAGAAATAGTTTAATTGGTAACAACTAAGTTAATTTAAACTAAAGTGGGTGAGTTTTCTTGATGTAACTTTGTAAATTTACTTTGAATTGTTTAGCTGTTAGTGGTTTAGCTTTCTTTCTTTCTTTCTTTCTTTCTTTCTTTCTTTCTTTCTTTCTTTCTTTCTTTCTTTCTTTCTTTCTCCGTCCACATCCTACCCTTTCAATTCCAATATACGCAGTGTTTTTCTTTCTTGGAAAATGATGAATAAATGCCTGCAGAGAACTGCAGTCTCATAATCAAATAAAGGGTGTGTGACTGTATAGGTAACGTCCGCTGTGTCGGGGCTGGATTATCAGTGGATTATCTGAAGCTTGTGTTGTTGTGACATTGTTAATGTTAGATGTCAGTCAACAGTGAGCTCAACACTGTTACATAAACCTCAGGTCCCAGTGCAATAATGAAACCAGGGATAAGTGCAATGTAACAAGAGTGAGGAGGAGAGGGGAGCAGTCCTCCCTCTCTCCCTCTCTGCATCTCCCTCTTTCTCCTCCCTCACTCTCTCTCCTCCACTCCACCATCTCTCTCTCTCTCTCTCTCTCTCTCTCTCTCTCAGTGTGCAGCTCAGCTCTGCCTCTGCTTTGACGGTGAAGTGAAGCCGCTCTTTTTTCGGCTCCGTGGCTCAGAAGAGGAGAGAGAAGTCAGCACAGAGGTAAGGAGGAGGAGGAGGAGGAGGAGGAGGAGGGGGAGGAGGAGGGGGAGGATGGAGGCATGGAGGCATGGAGAAGAGGATGAGGAGGAGAGAGCTTATGAATGAATGAATGAATGAATGAAGAAATGACATTTCATGAGAAAGAGAGGTCGTGAGAGGATGTACAGCCTTTAATTTTGAAATTCAGTTAAGCTCCTGATTCAGACAGTCATTCAGAGCTTTTAATGTGAAAGTGGTGGACTTATGGGGTGTTGTGTGTGTGTGTGTGTGGTGTGTTCAGTGGCTCCCTGTAAAGGATGAACCTGTTTACATGTGTGTGTTTGGAAATGTGCTTCACCGCCTGCAGCTGGACCGATATAAAAACGACTGTGTGTGTGAGAGAGACAGAGAGTCTAAATTAGCCTGCAGCGCTTCTCACTGTGCATTTGGGGAGAGGAGCAGTCCTCTGAGGACAGAGAGACCACGGGCGTGTGCGCGTGTGCGTGTGATGTATGCTCAGGTCTCCTGTGTCCACACGACACAGGGTCCAGTGTGTCTTCTGCTGGTGTGTCTCTCTCAAAGGTTGGACATGTTGTTGTGTCCAGAGATGCTCTTCTTTCACACCTTCCTTGGTTGTAAATTTGAGATTTACTGCTGGGATTTATTTTTTTTTAATCATATATATATATATATATATATATATATATATATAAAAAGGTCAGGTCATTCTCCTCTGACCTCTGACATCAATAAGGCTCTTTTTTTTTTGACCTCAAGAAAACTGCTGCCCACTGCATCTTTTCTCTTATTTGGACGATTCTCTGTGTGAACCCCAGAGATTTTTATGTGAATGTGTGAAAATCCTCAGGACCAACCTGTGTGAAGCCACATTCAGAAACACTTAAACTGCATTTCTTCCTCATTCTGATGCTCGGTCTGAACTTCAGCAGGTCATCCTGACCATGTCCACATCTCTGCCGCCGTGTGATTGGCTGATTAGATGTTAATAACCAGCTGAACAAGTGTACTTGTTTGAGCTGTCTTGCACTGGTCGACCTGCAAAGACATTGGATCAGGCCGATCTGATCCGTGTCTCATATTTTTATAGCAGCAATTCACATTTTGCAAATTACGTCCGACTTGTCACGCTTCCTGTCTCTCCTGTAAATCCAGGAGAATTTCCATGGTTCTCATTTGGTTTTCACAAGTGGATTCACGTGTTCACTCTTCATCTTGGTGGTAGAGCTCAACCACAGTCCACATACAACAGTCCACACCCGTGGCACATGCTAACGTAAAGTAAGTCCGATTTAGAATGAATAGTTATATCAAAATATTGAATTATTCCTCCGTTTGCATAAATGCATCAAACATCAAATAATCCAATGGACTGAAATGTAATGTAAAAAATAAAAAGAGGACGCCGATGTTAAAATATGTTGACTGGCCACCAGGGGGCGAGAGGTCAGTGTGAATGGAAATCATTTTTGAAAGTTTTTACATGATTTACAGCATCTGTTGACATTTTCCTGAAGAGTTAATTGCCTCAATCGCTAGTTTCAACTCTTCCTCAATAGAATATGATGTCAATTTTGTAAATTATGTTAACATTTACAAGAACAAAAAGAATTTAAAAAAAAATTAAATTAAAAAAAGTGTGATTGACAGGCTTCAAAATGGAGGTTCAGAATTCGTACAGGCCACATCACAGCAGACTGAAACTTGATTATTTTCCCAAATTGCACTGATTGACAGCTGCTCTTCTGATGCACCCACACGCTCGTGCATTAATACGAATCTTCGTCTTCCTATAAGGCCCTCATCTTAAAAGTAAAGGAACATAACAGTAAAAGCAGCAGTGGCAGTCGCCCTGAAATTCCTATATTTGGGTTGGTGAGGTTGCACCAACTTTCTAAGTTGGACACTTGACTGGACTGGACGTTCCAATTAAAGGAAAGTTCAGTCCAGTCAACTCGGAAATTCTGTCTTTGGACTACAGCTGGAAGGCACTACTAGAAAGCTCCACAAATGATGCTGGTATTATTAGAATTCTTCCTGTTTCACTGCTACTGTTCACGGGGAATCTGAACTCTTGGATCCTGACAACGTCTGACTTCACCTTCACTCACCATCTTTTGGATGATCGTGAATACAAACTGAGCATCTGTTCACATCTTATCGCCCAGTATCAGTGGTCGACCTCAGTGAAGAATCTCTGCAGGTTCCACAGTCCACAAATACATGCTGGTTAAAACAGCAAAATGTAGCAGGTCATGGTTTTGGCATGAGATTTTCTATATGCCATATACAGTAGTATAGTCTAACTCCTGGTGCTTTGCCCTCAAAGGATTTTGCATTTCAAAACTACCTGACAAATTAAATCAAGCACATTATATGTAACAGTTAACACTTTATTACACACACAAAACTGGAGCCCAGTGACTCGGGGCCTCACCGAGACAGTTTTGGATTGCCACTTTCTTATTTTTCTTCTTCCTGCTGCTGGGTTGATGGCAGCCTTTATGTTACAGCTGTCCCACACTGTAAAACATCCTGGCATTCTCGTCCAGTCTCGCCTGGAGCGAAGAGGACGGGTGGTGAAAACTGCCGCGGTACCAGGGAGTCCGGGGGGGGGAGCAATGGCAGAGACTTGAGACGCAGTGAGATGTGTTTACGCTCTGCATCTTCTTCCTGTCGTCACTGCATGTGGAGGGAATGAAGAAAGTCGTACTGGATATTTTCGGCCCTAAATGAACTCAGGTTCATTTAATTATTATTATTATGATTCATACAAACCCGTCATGCCTTTCTGGTGCATGATTCTCTGCGTCTACATCCTGACACCTCTTAGATCATAGTGTGATGATGACCGAGCTTCATGCTGATTTTTACTCTTTTTATTGGGGTCCGACGTTTGAATTTACCCTCCTGTGTCGTTCACAAGTGTTTGCTGATGTTTTTTTTAAATGGCAGAGCTCACAAAGCTTATTTTTTGATAGGTGGTTAATTAATATAATGTACAATTAGTTGTGTACAGTTCAGAATTGTTTAATTTGCTTAAAGTGCAACTTAACCCCGAGACCAAGTGTACACTGATATATAGCAATGCTCTTTGTTGATCCAGGTGCAAATCTTTTTGATTTTTTATTTTAATTAAAAAAACTATTATTAATCAATTACTAAAATAACTGTCAAATATTTTTAGAATTAATCAGCTCGAGTATTTTTTTTTTCAGCTTCTTAAATGTGAATAATTTCTGGTTTCTTTGCTTCTTATAACAAAGAAATCATTAAAACTGGTTTGTGGACAAAAAATAAAAAGACATTTGAGAACATCATCATTTCCACGTTTGGTAAACACTGATCAACATTTCCTGATATTTATTGGACCAAACATGTACTAGATTAAGTACTAGTACTAGTACTAGTACTAGATTAATGGAGGAAAATAATGGGTTTAGTGTCTGACCTTATCAATGCTCTACAGAATGAATGGGCACAAATTCCTATAGAAATAGTTGAAAATATTGAGGAAAGTCTTCCAAGAAATGTGGAAGCTGTTACAGCTGCAAAAGGGGGAACGACTGCATATTAAAGTACTGAATATGTATCTGAACACATCATTACAGTCCCTGTTGGTGTAATGGTCAGGCGTCCCAATACATTTGTTCGATGTATCTTCCAGTGATTTACATTGTAACTATACCTGTTGGACATTTCTATTCTTTCTTAAGGAGGATTCAACATTTGCTTTTTGTCATACTTTAAGTCTTATATTGTTTGTAGATGCTTTTTCCTCCTTCTCGCAGTGACTCATGTCCTGTCCTCGGTCCAACAGCAAACACGTGGAAGCTTAATCTCTTCTCCATCCTCACATGAATCTATTTTTAGATGCGAGGCATTATATCAAATGTGTGTTGTTTATTTTTTTTATTAAGGTGACCACTAGCGTTTCTGAAAAAGCTATTAGCACGACCAAAGAATCTGACGACGGCAAAGGTTGCTCCTGAATCACCACATCACTAACTCACGGTTAATCCAGGCTAATCGGACAAGTGTATTCAGCCTGAACATTTCATTTATATGCAAAATCAGAGCAAATGTTGGAGGTCAAGCTCGCGGGGCCGTAATGTGTTACTAGAAATGGAGCAATGCAAATGTGCAATTTGAGCATTGCTGGTCAACAATTCAGGCATTTCTAGTCTGCATGAGCTGCAGGTCACACAGGCCTGTTCAACATCTGCCACAATGCAGACACTGAGTCAGAAATGCATTCAATTCTTGACCCGTTTGGATTTTTCCTGCTGCTGCTCCGTGTTCCTTTTGTTCTCCGGCCTGTGCTGGCTTTGTATGTTAGCACACAAACAGCTGGCTGATGAGAGTATTGATCTAAAGAGCTGTTTGACATGGAGCTAAATGATTGTGCCAATAGCAAACACACACTAAAGTGCACTCACAGTCTGCATCCACACAGAAACACGACTTAGATTTCGCAGCCAAACAGCATTAGGAGTCACGACTTACAAACTGCAGTGGCTCCGGCTTGATTCTGTTATGTGCACAAGCTGTAAAAATAATTATTCTGGATAAAGGCAACAACATGAAATTGTTGAATAACTTTAACACACCATCACTATTTACGGTGAGTGTAATGCGTTAACGCAAATAAATTACAAGGACTGGAAAAGAAAACAAGTCACGGGAAGAATTATGTGGAGGCAGCATCTACTTAATTAAGGAAATAAAAGAAACGGATTTAAACGCTGAAGAACATTTCTTCACTACTGCAAGGCGTGAGGATAAACTTGAAGATTTGTCAGAGATTGTTTGTTGGTTTAACTCATAGCTGTGTTAGATTTGCTTTTTAAAAATATTTTTAATGTCTCGTCATAAACAGTACATGTGTGCACACAAAATTTGACCTTGGTAGGAAAAAAACCCACCAAATTTTAATATTGCTCAGTGAAAATGTCTTACTGGATACAAGTTTGAAAATATTAATGGTCATAAACATTCATTGGTGTGCTAAGGCTTTAACTGTAATAAGGAATAATTCAGCATTTCATTTGAACTCCCATTGGGGCAGGAACATAATTTCGCCATGGGCTGTTGTATAGTATACAGCGTGCAAGACTCATCAAGAGCTGTGACACCATTATCAGTTGCATAAGGAACATCTTTAAAATGAGGCAATGAACGATGTTAGAGTAACCATCGGGACAATTTAATGTTAAAGAAAACGTTTAGTAGGTGATCACCATTACTCCGTATGTTGATGACTTGTACTGTAACTGGGTTCTGCATCATCTCTCTGTATTTTGGTTGATTTAAGGCATAAAGAAATCCAGAATTTTTTTTCTGCCATTGTTTTCCATGAGTTGATTTTGACCAACACTGACCCCGCTGATGTCATCACATTATATAGTGGAAAATAATAATTCAACATACTTTAATATATTATCAGACAAGCAGATTATCATTCATGGTTTTAAAAAATATTCAAATTCTTATTTTTTAAAAAAATGTTAAAAATAACCAAACTATTTACAGGCTGTGTGTTCCACCCCTTGTCAGTAGGGGGTGCTGCCGCACCCTCAGCACTAGAGTTGCTGTTTATGCTAAGCTAGGCTAAAACCTCCCAGTTCCAGTTCATACACGTACAGAAACAGTTTTACGTTTTGGAAAATGTATTTACTCCATAAATTAATGATTTTAAAAGTTTTCACTTGGTATACTCTACTAACCTTTGGCCAGTGCTTTTTGTTTGTGCTACGCTAAGCTAACCGACTAACCGAGGTTAATTAAGCTAACTGTGGCTGTAGCTTGAAAATCATCACAGACTCAGTGTGGATAAAAATGGATATCAAACTCCTGCTGATCACTTCAAGGCTGGGAATATTCTGCAATCCTGAACCTCTGTGGGCTCCTGAAAGTCCTGGGCTCAGCAGTGCAGTATTTTGGTTTGTGGTTATTGGATTAAATGTAACTCAGATTATGGAAATATATACCAAAATGCAAAATTTACTGAAAAGATTCTGTTATGTTAGCTTGAAATGAAATGAAATGATTATAGCCTTATCTGAAAATGCCTTCATTAGCTGAGTTTTGGCTTACACATATTCCTTTTTTCTTAATTATGCAGACCAAAGAGACCAAAAAGGCAAACTCTGCCCTACAGCGACTAAGCAAATTAAAGTGTGTAAATCCCATTAGTTTAAATGTAGATTTTAATAGTCAATCACAGATTAACTGGTGTATCAGAGGGTTTAAATGTCACTGATTATATTCAAGTTGATTTGTGTTGCTTTTCCCTTCTTCTTTTTTTCAATTTGTTTTGTGTTGTTTTTCCCTTTTTTTTTTTTTTTTTTTTTTTTTTTTTTGCTTTTATTTGTGTCCTAGTTGTACATTTGGAGTTTGAACGGCAGCTATGAACTACATTTCCCATGGGCACTTGCATGGTAAAGCGCAAGTGTGCTGTGCTGGATGTCGTTAAAACTCTGGTGATTCTATGTGCCAAACATTTGCTGGTCTCATGTCTGGTCGCAAGTTTGCTGCGTCTTCTCCTCTCCACATTTGACAATTTAGTCAAAAGTGTAGCTTTTTACTGTGAATATGTTTCTCTTTTTGGAAGTATTTACTTCAACCTGCCTGGAAACAAAGCAGCTGGAAATATTTGAAGGGTAATTATGTCAGTTCTTATCACAGTTTCTTAGAGAGTCCAAATGTTTGAGCAGAATTTTAGAAAACATGTGAAAATGATTGTTTTGTATTGTTCACAGGTGTACAGGTGTCAGATTCCATCAGTATTGTTTTCATTAAATTACTGCAGAAAGAAAGCTTGTATTTAAACCCACAATCAGTTATTTCACTCATGCTGAGTCACATTTACTTTCTGAAATTTGCAGTCATTGCTGAAAGCACCATTTTATTTCTCCATTCTCCATTACTCCATTTTATTTCAATTATGTGATGAACTGGGTTTTTTGACATAGTTTCAGCATATTTTCCCATGTCATTTCACCAAAACAACCTGTTTGTGCACATTTGCAGTTTCATGGTCAAGCAGAACAATATTTACCTCAACCAGGGAGGTTGTGTTTTTGTTGTTATCTGTCCCTCTGTTTGTGAGGATTAATCAAAACTTAACAGATATGGAAACACACCTATTGATGAATATGTGAAGTTCCGCATTATCTTCTCCTTGTCCTCCTTTCTCACTTCATTTCAGGCCAGTTCCTGAAGTGTTAACACTATGTCAGCTGTCACACAGCTGGGATTATAGTGTATATTTGCCAAAACCTATAGTATGAAATCATACATTTAGGTATTTCTGTAAATGTTTGATTTTTGTGATGATTTACAATCTAATCTTTGCAATCTAATCACTCACTCTCACTCATTTTCTACCGCTTTATCCACTAGGGGTCGCGGGGGGTGCTGGTGCCTATCTCCAGCTAACATAGGGCGAGAGGCAGGGTACACCCTGGACAGACAACCACTCACTCTCACATTCATACCTATGGGCAATTTAGAGTATCCAATTAACCTAGTCCCCAAATCTGCATGTTTTTGGACTGTGGGAGGAAGCCGGAGTACCCGGTGAGAACCCACGCACCACGGGAAGAACATGCAAACTCCTTGCAGAAGGCCCCTTGTTCCAACCAGGTTGTGAACCCGGGACCTCTTGCTGCAAAGGCAAGAGTGCTAACCGCAATCTAATCATTTTGTTTCAAATAGTTTCCTTTAATGTGTTGGATAAAATGCAGTGCGTTGAGTTGTTTGATAAAATAAGTCATGTTATTTGAAGAAATAAGTTCAATTATATTGAAATTTCATTGAAAATGCATATATATCTTGAATGTGGAGGGGAACTCCTAAAAGAATAAACAGATTACGATCACTTCACCTAAATAAATCCAGGCGTGGTAGCACTTTTAGAAGCGAGAACCAGATGAGGGGGATTTTTGTAAGAAATATTGACCAACTTATAATTGACCTCAGCTTGTGAGAGATTTATAAGGATTTAATTTAACAGTGCCTGAGAACTGGAGTAAGAAGTTTCATGTTGAATATAACATTTTTTCAAGTCCAGTAAAAGCACATTGTCATCACTCTGTGGTGTTAAATAAGCTTTTAATGGTGTGTTATTTGACCCGAAACGTATCATAAATTCTTGACATGAGTAACTGGTTAAAAAAAACATACCACAAGGACACAAGAGAGTGAAAAATATTAAAATGTTTTCTCTATTCTCCAGTAAGTTCAGGCTCATGTGATGGTGTGCCAGGAGGAAGTACAGAAGAGAGAGAAGTACGATAATTAATGATGCCTTTATTTCATCCATCCTGCTGACAGAAGATGAGTAAAAAAGAAGAAGAGCAGGGACACTTGAGTCATTCATCTTTCTCTCTTTCTCCTTCACAGTCCCTCTTCCTGCAGAGAGAGAGAGAGAGACAGGAGCACATAAAGACGGGAGGATAAGGTCCGTCACTGATAAAACAAAAAAAGAAAAGGACAAGTTAACGCAGGAGGTGAAGTCTCAACGAGGAACTGGAATGATGGCTGAGGCACCTGAGCAGCAGCAGCAGCAGCAGGAGCTGGAGGAGGAGCAGCAGCAGCAGGAGGAGCAGCAGGAGCTGGAGGCAGAGGAGCAGCAACAGCAGCAGCAGCAGGAAGAAGGTTTGGAGCAGCAGGAGCTGGTGGTCGCTGTGGAGGCGACGGAGCCTGATGAAGAGCTGAAGGACAGCGTCCGCCTGCCCCCGACACGACCTCTGCTGTCCTTTAGGTCCATGAGCAGTGTTGACCCAGAGGACGACTCCCCCAACATGATTGTCTACAGAAAGGTATGAACAATTACTTTCATCAGCCTGTTTTTGCTTTAAATCTGTGATTTAATGGCAACTTTTGTTAAATCCTGCTGTGAGCTCATTCTGAGCCAGAATAGTGTCGGCCTTGGTGATTAGCTTTCACTTTACTTTTAGAAATGGGCATTGGAAAGAAAAGTTGCTGCAGTTTCGAAACTTGTATATTTTCCTGCTCTGAGTCAACACAGTAACTTTGAATCCACACGAGACTCCTTCAAAGATCTTTTTAAAGTCTGGAATCTCTCACAATGAACACCAAACTCAGGCTCAGGCACTTTTTGCACACATGCCACATTTATTCATCAGTCTAAATGATGAAGTGAAAACATCCATCATGTTTCAAAGCTGCAGTTGCTACCAAAGTAGCTTCTAGAAAGAAACTCAAGGTTTAAATAATTTGCTATATGGGTGATTTCAGAGTATCTGAAAATGTGTTGCCACTTTGTCTTTATGGCTTACTAAAGTGTAGATGGATAGTAAAAAAAAAAGAAAATGGTAAAGTGTGGAAATGAAGAGGTCTCAATACTTTGTGAAGCCACTGTAAGTGCACTCTTGTTTTGTAGACTTTACTGGTTTAGCTGTCCGTTTATCTCAGATAATAAAGTGCACATACATTATTTCACTGTTCCTTTGAGGACTGATTGATAACGAGGGGTGTAGATCATACAATAACAATGAGAAGTGTGTTTTTAGAATTATTATTGTTTTCTTTGTGTAATAAAACTACAGGGAAAGACATTTTAATGTTTCAAATTCACCAACCCAGACTACAGGACTGTGTTCAATCAATCAATCAGTCATTTACAGAATATAGTGCTTTTCATGCAACTCAGAGTGCTTCACACAATAAAACATAATCAAAAAAACTAACCACTGCAGGAAGTGAAGTGAAGAAGGTGAGGAAAAGAAGCAAGGAAAGGAAGTAAGGAATTGCTATCATGGAATTCACAGTCGTTAGGGAAAACACTGGAGACTAAAATACTAATGGTAGATCTAAACAGAAGGTGAAACATAATTAAAAACATAAAATATAATTAAGAAGATAAGTAAATCAGTACTTCATTCTAAGATTTCGGCTCATATGTGTCTGTTGAATTACTGGATCTTGAAGCTTTTGTATGTTTTCTGGATGGATTGTGGACGCGAATGTGTTGTTAAATACTGGGTTTTAAAACAGGAAACGTAATGACAGGCAGTGTTTTTAATTATTAAAGTGGGTGCATTACTTCTAACTGTAAACAAATATTAATTAAATTGAAAACATTGTCAAATCAGTTCAATCTGTACTGATTTAAGTCTGTATCAGCTCTACATGACTCCCTCCATGTTTCTCAGTGTAGCTGTGTTTAGATCTTTTGTGGCCTGGTGACATTCCCAAGCTGCAGACAGGAAGTGGTTTGTTTTTATGTCAAGACCAATGAAGGCAACAGTAACAATGAGAATTCTGCCTGTTCATTCAGTAGTTTGACAGGATCAGTGCTTCTTGTGTGCACACACAAATACTCTGTTAGTTTTGCTTGACAGCCTGTTTTTAAATGTTTCTCTTGATTAAGACCAAACAGAAAAAAAAACGTTACACACTGTAGCTTTAAATTTGAGTCTGAAGTAAAAGCAAAATGTTAATATCCATTTTTTTTTTTTAATCTTTCCTGGTACTGAAGCTGTTGTGCTGTGGCTGACCTCTTACCTTTGACCTCATTTATGCAGTAGGGGTTATGGCTCATTATTTAATATCTCAATAAACAGAAGCAGAATAAACAGAATTTAAAAAAAGACCAGGAGGGTAATATGTGCCCTAAAAATGACCTGCGTGAATATAGACACGGTCCCTGCAGTGTTTGGTTACAATACATGAACTCTGAGTGAGAGAGAGAGACAGAGAGAGAGACAGAGACGGTGGTTACCGTGGTGTTGTGATGCTCGGAGCAGCAGGGAGGCGGGGGGTGATGTTGCTGTTCTCAGTATGTGGGGACACCAGGTCATCAACATGGTCTCTGTGTCAGGGTTTCTTACCAGCAGGCAGCAAGTCCATACATTTGCTCATTAAGTCTTGAGAGTAAAAACCAGGGATGGAACAATACCACTTTTTTTGTGTCCAAATCCAATTTCACAAACTTGGGTCTGAGTTCTGTGCCGATATTAGTCTGATACAACCAATTTCAGACCATTTATAAACTATGAGGCTGTGAACAAGAGATTTTTCCTGAGTCATTTCAAAGATATAATTCTCTAACTGTGCAACAAATATTGTTCTCCCAAAAAAGAAACATTTATTTACATGTTATTTACATGTTTACAGTCTGTGCATAGTGAAGCATTATATACTGTGTATGTGTGTATTTATATATATGTATGAATGATTTTCAATTTGATTTTTATTCATTTTTATCTGTCCAATTTTTACCAATTTCAGACTGTTACTGACCGATACCGATTCCCATCCCTATTTATAAAGCACACTTTGACAAAAGATGTGAAACAGCAACAGAAAATTATTATATTTTACATATTACAAAAGAAATATTCAAAGTCCAATCCAGAAACATTCAGGTTAGGTTTATTGGACACTCTAAATTGACTGTAGGTGTGAATGTGATGGTGAATGGTTGTTCAGTGACTGGTTGTGTGTGTTTGTGTGTTCTTGTACTAGCTGCAGAGTGAGGACCAAAAATCATATAAACCCTACACCCTAAGTGAGGACATTTTGGCTGGTCCTCACTTTTTTCACCCCTTAAAAGGGCTTTTTTCAGGGTTAAGACCTGGTTTTAGGGTTAGGATTAGAACTGGGTTTCAGTTAGGGTAAAGGTTAGGGTTAGTTAACCTAGTTGTGATGGTTAAGGTTAGGGTAAGGGGCTAGAGAATGTATTATGTCCATGAGGGTCCTCACTCTTGTAGAAGCGCAAACTGTGTGTGTGTGTGTATATATATATATATATGGTGAATGGTTGTTCAGTGACTGGTTGTGTGTGTTTGTGTGTTCTTGTACTAGCTGCAGAGTGAGGACCAAAAATCATATAAACCCTACACCCTAAGTGAGGACATTTTGGCTGGTCCTCACTTTTTTCACCCCTTAAAAGGGCTTTTTTCAGGGTTAAGACCTGGTTTTAGGGTTAGGATTAGAATTGGGTTTAGGTTAGGGTAAAGGTTAGGGTTAGTTAACCTAGTTGTGATGGTTAAGGTAAGGGGCTAGAGAATGTATTATGTCTATATGTATATATATATATATAACTGTGTCATCATTTTTCAACTTGATTCCATAATTCAAGTACAGTATTTTTACACTAACACACCATATTATACTGGACATAGTGCATATGGTTGTTCTGTGTGTGTTGACCCTGTGATGGACTGGTGACCTGTCCAGAGCGTGACCCCGCCTTTCACTCTATGTCAGCTGAGATTGACTCCGGCTCCCCCCGCGACCCTCTTGCGGCAGATAAAGTGGTAGAAAATAATGAATAATTGAATGAATTAAATCACTTTATTTTTCCTAATGTCTCTTTTTGTAATGAAAGAACTACCGGGTGAATTTGGCTGAAATGCGTGTGTAAACAAAGGGACAGGAATATTCTCTTTAAATAGTGCGCTCAGCTGCATTTCATTCAGAATGAAAACAGCGTATCCACCCACGTGAACATGTTTGATTAATACTACTCCTCATAACTACTTGTTGTGAGAGGCAAAGTGTATTTTGTCTGAGGCTGTCTGCCAGGAAATGCAACACAGCGGCAGCAATTATAGTCAACACAATAAAGTCTTGATAGAGCGGCCTTGGATAGAAACTTCTGGTGGGATTTATTCTTCTAACTAAGACTAAATCATTTTATCTGACTTTTCACAGGAGGCAGATTTATTCCCAATAATATAATTTTCTCTCTCATCGTCGTCCTCTTCCTCACACATACTTCAGACACTGGTATTACAGACACTGGAGAAATTAGATTAAGGTGAATAGAGAGATAAGGTGACTCTATTATTATTATTTTTTTTTTGTTATTTGTTTCATTTTCCTCAGCTCCACTCCATAAATTGTGGTGAATGTACATTCAATAATAAACAACAATATTTTAAATTGTAGCCTCTATACAGTTTGAGAGACGTCATACAAGTCACTGGAGTTTATTAGAATAGCTTGATTTATTTAGCATTTTATATTTTAGTTTTATTTGCTTTATTTGAGCTTTTTAGTTGATCCTGTCACCTAATACTGTATATAGAGTATTTAACTATACATCATTTACCACAGTGATTCAGTAGTTAATGGCATATTTTTTATGTTGCCTATGTGCAGTTTGAGAGATGTCATACAAGTCACTGGAGATCTAAGTGAAAGTTCCTTAGAAGTAATTGTTTTATTTTGCATTTTATATTTTACTCACTGTTTTATTTGCTTTATTTAAACTTTGTACATTTGTGCAGTAAAACAAATCATAAGCCACTGATTCAGTTTTACACAAAGGGCAGTTTTGTTATTATGTATGTATGTATGTATGTATGTATGTATGTATGTATGCATGCATGTATGCATGCATGTATGCCCTGGATTGTGGTCCCGTTAGTCTCTTTGGTTAAGTCATCAATCATCTAAGAGCATGAGGGGGAAGGGAAATGCAAATCATGGTCCTGATGTATCATATATGCAGAAACCTCTGGGACGCAAAACTGCAGCTCCACTTGAAAATGACTGAGATTTGAGGGGAATGAGGAGAACTCCTGACTGATTTGCAAAACCTTTCAGTTTTTTAAATTTTTAGTGGTTGGAGATTTAAATGAATGTGGAACAGGAGAGCAGATACTGGGTCAGTGCTTGAAACCCAATCAGGAAGAGAAGTGAAGCCTCTCGCCTACAGGGAACCATTCATCTGCTAACAAGATGATGTACGACTTAATCTCTCTCTTCTTCCTCCCTCTAATTCTCATCCTCCTCTTTTTACCTGTTTTATTGGCAATAAATATATGCCTGCTCTACTATATCCAGTTCTGTGCTATCCTAATGTCTTATTCTCTTTTGTTTCATTTTGTTCTATTCAACACATTTGCACAGTAGTTTTAATGTACTGTGTGTCTGTTTTTCCTTCATCACTCACTTATATTGTATCCTCTGCACACAATTCATGGGACCAAGTGGAGAATGATGACACATCTTTTCAACACACCATTTGTGTGTGTTGCCTTTTAGACCATGCAGGAACCGTTTGTCCTTCTAGTTTAGTATTATGACTAAAATACAGGTGAGGGTTTGTTTTGTTTCTGGTTTAAGTTGGTAGAGATATCAGTGACTGTGCTCACAAAGATACAAGTATGAGTCCAGTGTGTGGGTGAGGAAGACCTTGAATAAGTAAGCCGGCTGATGCAGAGTGTTTATGTGTGCTGCTGCGGTTTGTGTGTGTTTGGACAGCAATGTGCGCCGTATTGCACCTTTTTTTTTTTTTTTTTTTTTTTTTTTTTCATTATTCCGTTCTCTCTGGTCCGACAGCAGCAGCTGTCGAACTGCAGATGTGTTTACGTAACGAGCTGTTTATACAGATTCATGTTCTCATATTCCTGTGAGCTGCTGGAACGTGCCAGGAAAGAGAGCTGGGTGGTTCAGAAGCCATTGTCAGGCAGGGTGAGTGTTGGATGCTGCACTTGCAGCAGCTGGGAAGCTCTACTGCAAAGACCCTGAAGTCTCCATAAAACCAAAATCAACGTTTTAGCACTTTAATCATGTATATTTTGCCAACATTGTACCCATAACCAACCAATCTAAAGTGCCGTTTTTCCCCAGTATTTCTATTGAATTTTAAAGGTTTATGTTGTAATAATTCACAGTGACGTTGTAGTTTCAGGACTCCTGGGTTTTTCCATTTATTATTTGGAGAGGAACAGAATATGCAGTGCTCACTCAGAGCAGTTCCAAATATGTTCACTATCGTTGAGCTACAGACATTAATACACAATATTTGTACACAATACTGTTGCGTTGTGAATCACCCTAGTCACGTTTCTGATAAAAGTGACAACATTCTCTGTCACCTGTGGCATAAACTAAGGTCAGGGCGCCCTTTTCCCACAAATATACAATATGACAGGTGAAATAATATTCCATATGAACTCTTTTACTTACCTTTTACTTTCGGGGAATATGGAACATTCTGGTTGTAGTCAGAAGTCAGAATTTCCAAATTTGGACCAAATTCAGACATTTCAATGGAAAACCTAGGAAGGTCAAATCTCTCCCCCCCCCCCCACACACACACACACACAGAATTATAAGACGGTTTTCAGTCACATCAGTAGTAAAAACACTTTCTAACAGTTTTCACTTCTGTTTGTTGTTTCTAATCAAATCAGTTGTCCTATTTAAGTACTATTTAATTTGCATTTGTAGACACTGTGTGTGCAAAATACCACATATTGTAGATGGAGCACTGTTATCGACCGGTATTGCTGACATAGTCTGACTTGTTCACCCATACTTGATGTCACTCCCATTTTTGACCTTTTGACTTCAGGTGTAACTGGATTGAGTTGTAAGCTGGACCCAATCAAATGCTGTAATTTTCTAGTGCCCCACCCCTCATCAAATCCTCTGCGTAATGAGCCCGTGTTTCTCCTCTTGATCCTTCCTCAGACTTAAATACAACCTCACTCCAGAAATATCCTCCTCCTCATCAGCATCCTCTTCCTCAGAGACATCACTCTCTGCCTCCTCTTTGTGTAACACCGTAGATGTAGACGAGCGATTGTGGTGATGTGACGTCCTCCAAAACTGTCCTCTGTGTTGAGCTATGAAATCTTGCTCTGTCGTAGCTCTAATGCCTATTCAGCAATTTACCAACACGCCAATCAAAACAGAGATAAGACCCTCCCTCACATTTAGTTTTAACCTGAAATATGGGAATATTCTGGAAATAAAGTGTGAGCTGAAGTGTGTTAGAAGTTAAAATTTTTCATTATAGTTTCAGATGTCAGAAATAAGTGTTTTATTATAGTGTTTTCACAATTGACAGCATGAGAAAATATTGATCTTATGTCAATTGTTTATCCATTAACGGTGTACAATTTCTTTGTTTTACTGAGAGAAATGGATTTAATCAGTACAGTACAAGTATGTTCTGAGTGTCTAATATGATGTTTTATCTCATAGAAGCAAACAATCCTGGAAAAAATTATCTGAATCTTGAATCTTCTGCAGCTTTTCTTTTTAATCTATGATACAGCATAGTGTATTCATTTCCTTAAAGCTGCAACAGACCGTTAGTCATCAGCAAACATGTTCAACTGCAGGTCTGTGAATTTTTCTCCAGAGCCAGAGAATTTGTGTTGTCACTGTGCTTTGTTTACACCAGCTTGCTTGTTTATGTTGCTTTGTTGTTTGCTCTTCAATTTAGCCAGGCCTTTGCTCTTTTTACTGTTTTCCTTTGTCCTTCTGAGGCTACACTGTGACTTTGAAACTCAAACATCTGCAGGAAAATTGCATGAACTGATTTACATGGAGTATCGTTGGCTTTTTCTTGGGGGGCAAAACTCTGTACATTGAAATACCCTCAAGTCAGATCATTACTTTTTCATAAAATAAACCAGGACATTATAAATGTAGAAAGTCCATTTATTAAAGACATCTGTTGAGCTGTGACGCTTTAAAAAAAAACAAGTCTGTGTGATTCACTACCACAGTTTTGAACTGATTTAATAACCGTGTTGTTTATTGTTAACAGGACATGCAGGCTGCACAAGGTGATTAATTATCTTATGCCTTTAAGCTCTCAAGCCCCGTCACAAACCGTAAAATTCTAGTCATGCCTAGTCACTGCAACCAGGCGCATATTTATTAGGCAATTTCACATGGCAAAGAAATTCATTGGCCGGCAACAACATGAATCACAGCTTGCACACAGATTTCCACTGAACTCCAATGGCACCGGTATCCAAGCAGATACTGCAGATCAGGATTGTTACTTTGATCACGTACGACCGTCTTCATTCATTTTAAGCAGGAAGACGCTGAACACATTTTCAGCCCTGCAGCTTTGGTTATTGCATCCTGCAAAAGAGGGTGTGTGTGTGTGTCTGTGTGTGTGTTTGTGTTTCCCGTTTTACCTTGGTCAAAATGTGTCAGTCGTGCAGGGGGCTTTGGGGTCAATGATGTGGAATGACCAAATAAATAAAAAGTGTTCATTTCTAAAATATACACAGTATAAACAACAGGGAACGATGCAGAGGGAAGTTAGATTATTTTATAATGTAGCCATTTGAGGCACAGTTAATATGTTTACATGAAAAATTTGTGTTTTTTCAATAATTAAAACAAGCTCTCTGATTTTTTTTAGCTTCTTAAATGTGAATATTTCTGGTTTCTTTGCTCCATATAACAAAGAAATCATAAGAACTAAATAATTTTTGGTTTATGGACAAAAAACCTTTTAAGAACATCATACCTTCCAGGTTTGATAGACACTAGTCCGCATTTTGCAACATTTTATGGACCAAACAAATACTCCTATTAATCTAAAAAAAATCTACAGATTAATTGATTATGAAAAAACAATCGTTAGTTGCAGCCCTAGCCTATATTCAGCTGGACCAGAGTCGGACTCAAGCCGGCCAGGGCGCTCTGGACATGCATCACAGTTCCACAGCTAGATTAAACCCAGAAGCAGCTGATACACAGTAGAATAAGTCAGTGGTGACAAAAACGTTGTAATTCCAGGCCCGATGTATTTATTTGACAGAGGCAGACACAGATTTTATGCTCTGTCATCTTAAATCTTAAAAATAATAAGCTGAAATGGGGCACATCGTCACCTAGTGTAGGTCGTTAAGTTGACTGTGCACAGAAGCGCGTCTGTGAGTTGAGGTGAGTTATTGTCCTTGTACTGATATAATGTATAGTGACAAACACTATTCAAGTGTTTCCTGGGCTGAAGAGGAAATATTGTGTGCACTTAACTGAACTTTTTGCAGGAATGTGTGAGACATTTTTTATAAAGAGGAGTGTGTGCATTCTTGTATTTGTTACCTCTTAAGGACCTTTTGTGGTACAAACAGGACCGACCAAATGGAGATATGGACTGTGGTTAGGAGAAGATCAGCTTTGGTTAAGGTTAGGAATAACGCTTTGTATTATTTGTGCAAATCAATGGATGTCAATGTTGAGTTGACTTGTAAAAGGAAAGCTGCACAAACCTGTGCGTGTGTGTTTGTGTGATAAGGACATGCACCTAATCATGGTGTATCTGCCTGCGGATATCAGAGGAGAGCTCATCAAAACAGAGCAGGTAGAGAGCAGCAGGCTAATCAAATCAAGGTGATGCCGATATGCTAATTGTGGGAGTTTAAAATTGCAAATCTGAACTTGTTCCCTCCTTTTCCATGTTTTTCCTTGCTGGTTTGTTAGTCTGTGCCTAACCCTCTCCCTTTTGAAATATGACACTTTTGTGTCAGTCACCTACTGCTTTAAATGACTTTACTACTTGAATTTTTCTGTTGCCTTCACTTGCCCTAGAGAAGGTCTGACATCTGTCATGAATGACTGATCAAACCAAGAGGCAATGAGCGAATGGGAATGCCAAAACTGTGATTTTGCTAACTGATGTTTTCTACAACTATAGATCATGAAAGAAGTTGAGACGAGACGACAGTAGATTGTATTTTCTGTAGATCATGAGATGTAAGAGATAAGTTGGGGACAGATGTCTGGACAGTTTCTGCTGCAGAGTCTGGTGTTGGCAGTGAAAAATGGCAGCAGTCCTTCCCTGGGAGGGAGAATTCCCTCAGCCTGCAGGAAATAATGACATCCTGACTCCCCACTGAGTTTCCTGTATCACCCAGTTCTAATCCAAACTAATCCTCCTCAGCGAACACTTATAGCTGCACTGACTCAATGTGCAGTTTCTGAATTTGAATGAGTAACTGGACCAGTGATTGAATAATGAATCTTTTTTAACATATGGAAAAAAATTGGAGATTTTATGTTGGTCCAGGATGTTCAAAGTGTGGTTCTATGAGGTACTGAGACAGTCAACGATGACTGAATTGTACATGCAAAAGTCCATAGAGAAAATCTGCATTTTTAGTTTAGGGAGAGACAGGATTGCTGGTGTACCGATGTCTCAATTATTAAGTTTATGTTACTTATGTGATTGCAAGTGAATAATTTCAAACACAACAGCTGCAAAATAACTTATTTAAACTTACTGTTTGAGGCACCAGTGGATCAACTTGTCCTGTGTGCAGTGATTTAAAATAGTTGACTTTCTCTATGGACATTGGTACAGAAGAGTGGGGAGATTTCAAAGTGATACAAACCAAAATTTCCTATTGGAAAAGGCAGCCTAATGGTGCATCATGGAGCATCATTGCATGTCATACCAATCACATCAACATACAGTACATGTTAGCCTTGTCACTTGTTTACTTTGCGGGTCCACTGAGGCATCAGTGTATTTATCATGCTCTGGTTGAGTCAAACAGACAGACGGTGTCAATGAAACACACTGGGCTCGGCCTCTTTGTCAACACTCACATGTTTGCATGAATGTAAATTGAATGTGTAGGCGTGTTTGGATGTTTACAGACATGAATGTATCATGTATTTTATTCATGTGTGTTTTGGCAGCTCAGGAGTGAATCATCTCAGCTGTTTTTAGATAGACAGATATTTTATGAGACAAGTTGTTCAATAATAATAATAATATCACTGACTCAACTCAAAATCAGTGCAGAACTACGTTAGTTTTTTTTACTGAAGTTGATTATAAAAACAGTCCAAACCCATGAATTTACTCAGGTGCTAAAGACATTCTAGTCTGAATGTGAATGAATAACATATGTAGTAATTGTTCAGGCTCAAACAGGTTCATATTATAAAACAATTACAAATACTTATGTCATAAAAATGTATGCACATGTATTAATCACCTCATGACTCAAGATTTATCTTCATCCATCTGCACTCGTAATAAAAACCGCTGAAAAGACAAGGCCCATGAAAGTGTTTTTCTCTAAAACATTGTACCTTCAAACATTTCTGTATGTAGCCAGAGATCAATCTTAAATGACAGCAATGCATAAATAACAACCAAAGAATAATCAGTCTCTGTGTGAGTGTACAGTGAAAAACAGCAAATCCCCCGATAAGCAAGCAGTTTATCTGCTGGTTTGTTGTACCATAATTCCTGGTTGTTACCAATGTGGTCTGGTCTTATGAGTTAATAGTAGAATCTCATGAAATCACTAACTAGTCTCACAGATATGTAGGGGTAACATATTGTTCTGCTAAAAAAACAACATTATAAAACATTACAGCCATTATTTGGCTGTAATGAGATGAAGAATAACCTCTGCTTGCATGTCAGATTTTGGCATAAATCACAAAGGACTGTACATCAAAGGTCTGCCAATTCTAAAAACCATTGTGGTTCAACTTGAACACACACACATTGATACACAAATAGAAATAGAATGAGAAAGCAGAGTTTCACAATGTAAAAGTGAATTTATTCAGAAAGATGTTAATATTTGAATAGATGTCCCATCTCTTTTATGAATAAATACACCTGCTGCCATTATTGTGCCAAGGCACTGAAGAGCTGCTCAACCAAGCAGAGCCGACCCAAATTAATGAAGCAGCACAGTCCATTCACAGCTTTGTGTCTATTATCATTCTGCGGCTGAGATGGGATGGTCCTGACTACACCAATATAAACAATAAGGGTGTAACATGCAGGATAAGACCAGTCAATCATATGCACATTTATTATTACGAGTATCACGTTTGTTTTAATTTATCCATGTAAACTACCACATCGGTTTCAGATTATTCTATTCACTTAGATGGGAGATTAAAATTAAATTATGTGACTTTTGACACATTGAAAATGTCTGCTCCTGTCTGTAGGCTATTTATTTTCTGTGTTTGTGTTGTGGGCAGACCTGAAACATGCCCTTTGTAAAAAAATTGTTTAAGTGTTAAAACTTTGTTTGCTGTGCTGTAATCTGTGCTGAGCAGCTGATTTTATCTTCGGTAAAATCTCTTTATCTTCGGTAGCTAATTTGTGACATTCATAGGTGTGGTAATCTCTAGTAACATATTTCTGCATGTGAATACATATAATGAGGGACAAGATTTTGGGGTGGGATGTCTTCTGGTTAAATTTTTTTTTTAAATTTGATAGATTGAGCAGGAACTACTCTACCACAGGTTAACAGTCAGAGAAACCACTAGATTCATACATTGTTAAATTAGTTCACACAGTGTTGATTAAGTCAACTATCAGCAACAATGAGCTAATAAAGTGTGACGGCTAAGAAATGACAACGAAAAGTTCCTGAAGTTAATTCGTTTGCACACAAAATGGGTTGTACAGCAGTTTGAGGTAAATATTTGTGCTGCTGCTGTATACACACATATACTCACTCAGTCAGGGCCCATTTTCAAATGAAGAACAACAAAATTGACAAAAGTTTCCCAGTACAGCTGTACTTATCAATGGATAGGGTGAAAACTCACTATAGTTGTGTGTATTGGCCTTTGAGTCCAGCTCTTCATAGTCTTCTAGTCTTCTTACCTTCATATTTGGACTGGAAACAGTCCACTGTCTACACCAGCAGCCCCAGGTTGTTGTCAGGTAACAGCTGAAGTGTT
Source organism: Brachirus orientalis (assembly GCA_016785285.1). Taxonomy (NCBI): domain Eukaryota; kingdom Metazoa; phylum Chordata; class Actinopteri; order Pleuronectiformes; family Soleidae; genus Brachirus; species Brachirus orientalis. The sequence goes on along the minus strand of JAFBJR010000160.1, from coordinate 3,682,055 downwards.
CAGAGATTGGAGTTGTAGGAACCTTAGCAGCTGCACACTCAAATGCACAGCTCTGAGGGTTTTATCATTTACCAAATAGGAAGAAAAATCATATATCTAACGCCTGACAGTAAATATCCCATGGATATTTCTGTGTTTCACCTAGGAGCTATTTTTAAGTAAAATTATGCTGCAAACTTGATGTGAACCTTCATCGCACCACCTTTACATGTGTACCATGTACATCTCCAGGCTCTTTGTTGGAGGTAATGTTGCATGGATTCAGGTTAGCATTGTGTTCTGGGTGAAGTGAATGAGGTCGCGGCCTTTAGTCGAGAGTGTGAAGGAGCTTGGAGACATCAGGGACCGAGGTAGCAGAGGGTGCAGGTTATGATTAATGAATGTGAACTTTTGTCAGGCACGGTCCTTGTGTAGCCTCAGGTCCATTAGAGTACTTGCATGGACACACACACAAAAGAAAGGGAAAAGACAACACACACCTAACTGATGGCTGATACGGAAGTAAGACCACACATCGTTTTTCCATTAGTGTCCCTTCTCATTCTGCTCTGTCTCTTATTCTGCCTGCCCCAATCAATCTTTAGCCACACGCCTTTCTTCTCCTTTGTTTTAACCCAAATCAGTTTGCTCTTTATCTTCTCTGCTCTTTATTTCTGCTCTTTTGTTCTCACATTTATTTCAATCAGTTGTTTTTATTGACACAACCTTGGGGTAGATTTATTGCCTGATGCTCACACATTTAAGCTTAAGGTGACATGATTAACAATCACTGCAGAACAATATTGATCCAAGCAGAGCAGATCAGATTCCTCCACTGTTGGTCTTCATTTGCTGTTGTTACTACATGGGCCTCACTGGGGCCATATGCAGAGTTTAATTACATTCATAAATTGCATCGAAAGGCAAATTTAAAGGACCACTGCCTTGTGTATATATATATATATATATATTGTATTTTACATTGTGATGGTGGAAATGTGCTGCATATGTTTGCAGCACAAAGGGGGATTGTGTTCATGGAGAGCATCTCGAGGGAGTTCTGTGATGAAAAAGGTAAACAGACTGAAAAGCTGCATTCACTTTGTGACGGGAAACAAAAGGGCGTGTGTGGAAATGATGGAATTTCTGAGAATCATTTGTTTGTATCCTATTGTTTTACCTGCCAAAGACTCTTATAAGAAACTGCTTTTGAATTACAATATAATGCAGTACAACGTAATTGTCCTTTATTCTATTTATAGAACAGAGCATCAGGAAAAACATATAGGCCAATATTATTACCATCATTTTGAATATAAATGTTGTCATTTCTAAGCATTTTAAATCTGGGAATGATTGGATTAATTTTATCTATATATGCCACTTGGACACTTTTAGCACCATAATTTATATTTGACTTCTATTTTATGTTAATAATCTTAATCTGAGGGCCATACGGCACCATAGTGGCTAGTACTGTTACCTCACAGGAAGGAGGTCTGGCTTTGCGACCTGGCCTGACCGACGGCCTGTCAACTGAGGCAGCTGGGATTGGCTTCAGCTCCCTGTGAAACTCATGTAGATCATGAGTGTCATCTGGAAATAAATAGTTTTTTTACTAAATAAATGTAAAAAGTACAATTTGTATTTGTATGCACCTATGTAAGTGCTCTTTACAGTTACAAGTTACAAAAACCACAACAGTAAATAGATATTATATGTACAAATATGTTATATCATTGTGTTATGAGTTAATATATGTTTTTATATTGAGACACAAATATAATTGTGTGAAATTTAATGTCCACAGAACTTCAATACGTAATAAGATTGGCAATGTAACAAGGAGCAGATATCGCAACATAAATAATACCAATATATTGGCAGTAGGGCTGTAACTAAAGATTATTTTCATGCTTGTTTAGCCTCTTGATTCATTTGTCAGTAATCAGTGACTTTTATGAAAATGTGTAAAATATCCATCAAACCTCAAAATTCATGATGACATTTATTCATGTGTGTTTGTGTGTGCGTGCATGTGTGTGCCTAGATCCGTGCTTCCCAAGGTTTTTTTAAAGTCAAAAAATGTCTGCTTGTTACTCATGTGATGTAAACAGTATGTCTAAGTTGAGAGGTTTAGAGTTTTTCGTTGTATTTTCCATTAAGTCAGAATGAGCCCTTTATCTCCACCAGGTTGCATTGCCTATATATATATATATAAAGGAAATTGTGTACACATTCAGCGTATCTCTACATTCATCATTCTTGGATGATACCAGTTTGTCAGTGTACACCCATATTTACAAAATTGGCATCATGTTCTATCAAATAAGAGCTGAAACTATTGAGAATTAGGCTAATTTTCTCCATAGATTTCATTTGACCGTGGAATCGCCAACGGGTGGCTAACTGCAACTTCTGTCCATCTACCCTGGGCTTGATTTTGCAAACTGTAAGGTCACCATGTAGCACGACTTCCTCACTTGCCTTCTGCCAACCATTACACTGCATAGCATCAGTAATTTGGTCCTCTATTTCAGACACAATGTCAAGATATCGGTTGAATCGCAACGATTTTCTGACATCTGGTGGCTCAAATTTTAATCCAAGCAAATAGTGCTATTTTTTTTTTCAGTTATGCAAAATTTTGCATAACTGGTTTGCATTGTGTTTGCACCCGCATTTGAAGAAGTGACAGGACATCCAGCAAAAGTTGCTAAGTGCTGCTTAAAAATAGAGACAGGAGGAAGAAAAGAGAGTGAAAAGTGTGTTTCCTTTTTGACAAAGTCGCCCAAGTGGCATTTAGCAAGTAGAAGCTGTCACATCAGCCAAAGTCACATGATGGTGTCAGACAGAAGAAAAGTGAAGGAGAGTAGTTCAGAGAAAACAAAAACAACTGCCGGGGTTGATGAGTTAAAGCCTGTGATGAAGATGAATCTGTCAGGACAGATAAACAGGATCTATTTTCCCCTCATGGCATCCCCTCATTCCAAAAAAGAGAAGATGGACGAGGTGTTTACAAAATCCAGATATGTATCGATTTTATAGATCTCTGCCTCTCTGTCTCCTCTATCAATAGGGCCCATTAAGATGTAGCCGTCAAGCCATCCATCAACCAAAAAGTTTCCTGCTCCACCAGCCCATCAGGCTGATCTATTAGGGTGCAATACTCTTTCAATTATAGGAAACCCAGTCTCTCTATGTATCTCTTTTTTTCCATTTCACTCTTTTGCTGCCTCCATGTTTCTCTCTCTTACAGCTTCATTGCTCAGTCACTCTGTTCCTCAAAAATCATTTTACAGTTTCCTTAATTTACCTCCTGTGTAAATTTTCTCTGTGTCTTCTTCCTCATATAAGCCTCCAGGAAAACTGCTGTTGCCATGTAGCGAATCTTCTAATTTGCTACTTCAATGCAGAAAGCGACCGCCTCTTCTTTGCACTATTATCGCTGCTGGAGACAAACTGCTCCTATTTTTGATTCTTTACACAAATTACAGTTTGAAAACGAGTATTTCAAACAATCATGAGATAATCAGTGAGAAAACACACAAACTCTCCCTCTCCTGTACTGAATATTTGGGTATTTTTCTTTCTACAACTGAATATTCATTTGTGGTTTAGCTGAACAAACACTTTAATTCTTCTCATCTCTTATCCATCCACACAACCCTAAGACCATAAAGGGTTTTGTAGAGGCGTACCAGGATTTGAAGGATTGGATTTGGAGGATGCCAAAATCCAGATCCCCTCTCTTCAAAGTTTCGAGCTCTTTGCTTACAGTGCAGTATCGATCCAACTGTCAGTCAGTGTTAATATTTCATAAGGTTGAGAGGTTTCAGGGATTTAGACGATTGGACTGACTGACAAACATCACCAAGCTGATCAATAGCCATCAGGGACGAGCAATAATCAGGGAGTTTTGGGTGGAGAAGGGTTTTGCAGCAGCAAAATGAGGAGATCTGATGGAAACACAGCGGTGACACAGTGAAAAAGATCTCAACCACAGTTTCCTCCTAATTAACATTTCTCAAGGAAGCAGCCACACCGCAGGGTAAATAACAACATACCACACACCATACTCTTAGCTTCTGCTGCTTTATTATCCATGGAAACAGTTGCCTCATTATGTTTTACTCATCACCTTGCCTCCCATGATAAATTGTCATGCATGTTTTCCTTGAACCATTAACTCGGAGAGGAAATTCCACGTTTTCAAATGTCAACCTGTGTGACCTGCCTGAACAAGGTCCAGGTAACAGACAGTCACAGTGATTTCATTTTAAAGAATCATTTGTTCTAAATGGGATTTGATACATGTTGTCAAACTAATAGAATCCATGAAATAGTTTGCACCTTGCTACATCACTCGTGTGTGGGAAAAGGCAGGTGTAGCTGAGGAGTGTAACTACCTGTGTTTGTATGTGGTTTTATGGCCTTTTTTCCGGCGGCACTGATGGCAAATAGACCTGTCGTTTCCTCTTAAGCACAGCTTGAATGTTTTGTTGTAATAAGACTGTCAATTCCCCTTTGCTCTCCAGGACTGTGCCATCTCATCTTGTCCCTCAGGTAACTGATATAGAGAAAGGTTGTTCAGACATCCTAATGAGAAGGTCTGTTTCATTGTTACTGATACCATTTGGGAGCCATAAATCCCCATTTGCTCAGTGCACCACTCTCATTTTTAAAGCTTGATTTCAGAGCCACTTTGCCTCTTCACACACCCTCCTCTGCCTCAGAGAATGGCTGGTTATTGACTAAGGAAGAAATACTGTTTGTCACAGAGTCAGGGAAAACATGCCAGAGGGAGTCAAAAACAAACTCCAGGTCTGGGAAAACATTTCAAGCTGTTATTTTTTATTCACTGTTCTATAAACTTTCAGGTTGACTGTCTTAAAGTGCTCATGTATCTCGAGCAAATGTCTTGTCGATCCCACACAGCGAAACCGCATCAATTAATTGACAGTTTATGCTTGTTTGAATTGTCACAACGATAAAGTTGTTCAAGTGTTTGAGGCCAAATTTCCACCCGGAGGAGATGATGTGGTGTCGAACAAAGTTAACGAAACATTCGCCAAACAGTCACTGGAGACAGGCCAAATCCCAATGTCACAACTGCCACATTGTGTTTTTATAGACCTCCAGTGTGTTTTACTGCTGCTTGTTTTTATTGACATTACAAACAATTTGTTTTTATAGATGCCCAGCTTGTTTTAGCAAAATGGTTTCTCAGAAAAACATTTCTGAGTAGTTAAATAAGTAATGTCATTTTGTTTTGGAAAATAATTTCTTTATGAAACATAGGAATGTAATTTTTAGGAGACAAAGTAGTTCTCGGATGATTACATTTAGTAATTAAATTGGTTCTGTTGTGTTTACTTTTCTCCCCACACAACAACAGAAGACACAGGTACAGAATATACTGCCGTATCTGTGACTCAGACTCTACTGTATTCTTATCAGTTGTCTTTGTTTATTGTTTCCAAACTAATAATTTATAAGTTCCACATGAATTGTTTGATGTTTCTAATAATACACAACATAATGATGTGTGCTGTGCAGTGAGTCCAGACTAAAGCTGCCTCCTGTAGGTAGAAGCGTTGCACAAAAACATTCATAATCATAATCACCATATCCGCTAAATTGCCTGAAAGGGTAGCTGGTGGAGATATACTCATACTTGTGTTGCATTGTGTGGTACAGAAATAGCTGCAGAGAGCTTTTCAGATAATTGGAGCTCTTACTTCTGCGCACATATGCTTTCCTCCGTCTCAGGCTGCAGAAATGACTCTTAAGCTGCAGTGAAGTTGCTCTGTGAAAGAAGAAATAATTGAGAATGCATGCTCTCACTCTCAGTACTCTCTGTTCTTCCTCCACTGGCTTCAAAAATGTTGGTTCTTATACGTAAAAATGCATCTGACTTCTAAAACCTCAAGACTATGTGTGGGGAAAAAAAACCCTTTGTAGCTTAGAGTAGAAACACATATTTACTGAGTGCTTTGGAATGTCACTAACCTCAAACAGCTCCAAGTGCAAACCTGTATTTGTGTGAACCATTTTTACTGTTGACGACTCAAAGGTGCATCACACTACGGTTTTGCCATTCACCCACATTCATACAGTCCATCTTACTGCAGAGTATTTTCTATCACACATTTTCCATACCCATTCACATTAGAGCTGTTAACCTCTCTATTATTTTATCGATTAATCAAGTACTCGTTTGCTTTCTCTGTTATATGGAGCAAAGAAAACAGAAAATAATCACATTAGCAGAGTCGAGAATTGAGCCCACAACTCGCCCAATCACTGATCCCAGTCACCCCACCATCATTGTGTAGCAAGTGGTGAATGTTTTATGCCTTGGAGACAAATGATGAATCTGATATGTTGCCTTAATTGTACACATATTTTCAGTTTCTGTCACTAGGTGTCACTCTATCAATCAAATCAACAGAAAAAAGACTTGGTTAGATGATGTTGGGGAGCAGTGTGGCATCATGAGCCTCAGCTCACTTCCTTAATGAAGTGACTGATGCATTCTGTCATTTTCCTGAAGTCTTGTTTATATACCAGGTTTGTTTTTTAGGTTGCATTCGCTGGATCAGCTCTTTTTTTAAAGTTTTTCACCGACCACTGTTTTCTACTGAAGAGCATGATTAAACAATTCACCACAGTTGTTGAATCTCAGCTCCACTGCTTGGGTCACAAAAACAACACGTCCTGTACCCTTTTCAAGGTAAAAGCACTCTTGTATTTCTGTTTCTGTTTTTCATAATTTTTCTCCATTGAGGCTTTTATTGTGAAATATTTTATTGTGAAAGACCAGTGGAGTAGTTTTTTTTTTTTTTGAGTACAGAAGAGCATTTCAAAGTTAATTATCAATGTCAATTTTCAAAGACAAAACAACAGCATCATTAAAAAGTAACCTGAATGAATTAAACTATGTATTATTTCAGTATAAATTAAATATATAAATATAAATTAAAGGGTATTGTGAGTATTTTGGCACATGCAGGTATACTTCTCAATAAAACCCTACATATAGCAGTAGTCTCATAATTTTTTAGATTTTTTTTTATGTAGAACTGCTACATATTATTTCTTAGATTAATAATTTATTTGTGTATTTATTACATTTGATGGAAGTAATTTGAAGAAAGGTTTCAATAAAATGATTATTATACAAACTCTGCAAATTAAGTTTTAACAAGCTTCATCTCTGGTGCACCTGTCATCATATTTCCCCTCACAGCTGTTAAATGAATGGTAATTTCTCTTCCATGAAACAGAGGGCAATTCAGACAATCATAATGAACTCAGTCTTCCACATACTGTATACTGATCTGAATCTGTTGCTTAGTAGTTATTGGCAGTGTGAAGGTTTATGCAGTGTTTAAATATCCATACAGGTTCCCCCTTAACACCAGGTTCTGCATCAGTAGGGGCAGGCAGTGATAGAAAGTACACTGACATGCCACTTTATTAGGTACAACTGTTCAACTGCATGTCTATGTGACTATCTGCTCAGAAAACCGTATTTCTGCTGCTCAATTGGGTGTCCCGTGTACCTAATAAAGTGGCCAGTGAGTGTAACAATCAGTCACAATGAGATGTCATGAAAAATAGCTGGCATTAAAATCATAATTTGATGTTTTTTGTAACTTCAAGATTTGGATGACCTACAACAGAAGAAGAATCTTAAAAATCCTAAAATCCAGTTATTCTAAGTTTACAATCCTCCAAATGTAGCTATCAGTGTAAAAAAGCTGAAATTATTCTGCAGAGAGAATATCATCATAAAAATGCAGCTCTTAAAGAACCAGACCACAGCTAGGACCAAATACATTCTGGTGTAGTGTTAAATTTAACCCAAAATTAAAATACAAATTTAGAATAAATTCAAATCGTTTGTTGTTGAATCAGTACTAAAAGACTTCAATTTAACACTCTTCCATTGTGAATGTGGTCATAATCTGAATTAGTATTAAACTGAAACAACTTATTTTATCAGCAAATTTTGTTGTATATACTAAGAGTAGGAAAATCACATTAGAAAATCATTTTGATTATTAATTCTTTTATCTGTCCATCTGGTGTGCATAGTTAACTTTAAAGTGTTTATTCATGCATTTGTTTTTTTATGTTAATGCATTGAATTATTTAGCTTTTTTTTATTGTGTTGAATATTGTTATTCAAGACCCGACAGCAACAGGAAACTGTTCCGCTTTTTGTACAAATGCCGGGTTTGTGAGGTATTCTCTCTTATACACTTTGAGGATTTGCCATTTATTTTACAGGGGCGTCACAGACGGCTTTCATGGCTGTCAGTCCTCTCTAAGCAAAGTAATTATCACTGGGCCATTAACGATGATCAAACACAGTGTGAAGATTCTTTTAGACAAACCAGAAGCAGCAAATACAAGTCAAGAATGAAACAGGTGGCAGCTCAATGGCAGGCGTAATTAAAGGGAAAGCATATATTTTCATTCCTCAAAATGGCCCTAATTTAAAGGCAGGGTTAATGGACATGGTTATCGATCAATGAAAGTGACAGATATTCCTCACGACATCTATGGAAGATGATAAGTCTCAATTTTAGTGACTGACAAAACACAACGGCCATGACAGCATTAATCACAGATGAAAAATGTAGCTCATTCAATTCATTTAGTCAGATCAAAAGTTGCTTCATTAAGTTATAGGACATAAATATCCAACTATATGCTGGACATTTTATTGAAAGTAAAAGCAAAACGTGGAGAGTTCTATTGTTATCTGTAGAGTTATACTTTGTCATTACTGACTAAAATGATGCTTTTAACAGGCTATTTCACTGTCATGCATTTAGACAGCAAAAAGTGTCCAGCCAATAATTTGCATATGCTTCTCCTTTGGTGTTTTATCTACACTTAGCTGCCTCTGGCTGTGTTGGAGTTGGAGTGACCACTGATTATTTTTCTTTTCTCCTCTTCTCGGCAAAGATGGCAGCAAATGGCATTTTTGACAAGGAAACAAAAAGGCATAAGTGCGGCTTCTGTCATCGCACTGTCATGAAGCTGGTGTGATTTCAAAGTGTTTCAGGAAAAAAAGTACATGACTTCAATCTGCACACTCGCTCACTGTACATGCAGGGTTTTCAACTAAAACAGGCAGTGAAATGTAAAAAGGATGTGAGAAAGGGAGGTCACTCTCATTCACACAAAATATGAGATCATAACAGTGTTTTAAAATTAGTTTGACAAGCAAGAAAAAAGAGAACAGTCTGTTTCTGCTGTTAGCTGACACTAATTGGCAAATGACACACTTTTAAATTATATGAATAATAAAAAAAATCTTTCAAAAACTTTTAATGATGAATGTTAATAAAGTTGCTTGTAGACTTCAAAACTTAAAGCTTGTTATAAATAACTAAAACATGACTGGAGAAGTTTTTCCTCATTGTTATTACATTCAAAGTGATATGATGAGGTTTAATTAAAAACTTTTGAGACTTTTTTTTTTTTAAGATAAAATGTCTACTCTTCCAGAAGCAACACTGAATTTAAAGGTTCAGTGTGTGAAATTTAGAAATTGTCAAACTCAAAAAATGTTTTGTTTGTCCATTGTGGGCTACTGTACAAGGAAAGCTTGTAAAAAGGCTCATTCACGAGGTTGTGAAAAACAATGCATAAAATCCGGTGGTTGTACATTCATAAGTATAATTATTCAATTTAAAATTTCTGCCAAATGAAGATAATTTTAGCTTTGTTAATCATGTTCTCATCAATTAAATGCAGGGTATTTGGGAAAAGAATTCAAGGCCCTTGAAAGCTTGAAATTTGTCCAAGAAAGAAGTTATGTTAATAAATACCCCCCTTGTTTGTTGTTTAACACTCCTTGGATTGCTTGATGTAGACTAGGCCTACGCAGAACAAATGTCAAGTCGTAATTATGTTGTGGACACTGTCCACTGTCTCTCTCTGCCATTGACATGAGATTCCGTGCAGAACGATGAGCGAGTAACTTTAAGCAAGAGAAAGCTAATTATGCGATGCTGAGGAAATGAAAGATCTCTGCCTCACCAAAGAAAATGACAAAGACTGACTTGACCAAAATCCCAAGGACAATCACAGAACGTTCTGCAAATCAGTAAAAGTGGACATGCTTCATGTTATCATGTGAGTCTCCTGATGCGTACACACTCTGATCTCCTTCACCATGTATGTTGCTAAGGTCTTTATGGTTTGCATATAATGTGTGAAGGGTGAGGGTGTAGTGTGTGTGAAACTGCTAATCAGGATCATGACAGGATCATTTTTCAGAGAAGTTGCTTTGAGTGTTGAGGTTCACAACAGTATAATTAACCCAGAGAAGCAAAACAACACCTTCAGACTTCATGGACTTGTCATATTCATCAGTGAGGCGTCATGGTTTTATGTAGTAGCTCGAACATTATCTTGCTAATCAGCAGTCTGGCAAGTCACACCATCAAATTTAAGTGCCCAGATTTTCATTTTTATTTCTTTAATAATGTAACTCATGTTTGTGTGGCATGTGTTGGTTTGTAATGAATTCATGAACTGAGTTTGACAGATGCAGCAGAAGTACTCATGTTCTTTGTTAAAGCTGATGTTTTGATGTTATTGCTCTGCCTCTGCTTGGTCTTTGTGAAGATGGAGCTATTTTGATTCTGGTTTTGCTAAATCGGTGGACGACACTGTGAGCTGGTTGTTTGTCAAAACTTTGTGGATATGTCGCCACTTGTGGGATTTGCATCCCTGGTATTTGATTACTTGATTCCATGTATCAATTAATCAATCCTGATTTGAAAAAGCTATCTACTTAAAAAATGGCTTGATGCAACATTTAGATATGTTCTAGAAGAGGAATATGTTGTGTATCCATTATCTCATAGTGCCAATATTTTACTACTTTCTCAAATAACTCATAAGTGCTAGTAGATAAATGTAATGGAGAAATTTCCACGAAGTGTTTGTTTCATCTAATGCTCCCCACAGTATGAACTGTTCTCTGCTGCTGCCTTTTTTTTTTTTTCTCATTTTATTTTGAAAGTCCATTAGCATTCTTCATGTGGCTCTATGGCACTCTTCTAAACTTTATAAGTTGGTATCACACTACATTACACCGGTTATCATCCTGCCACACATACATGCACTATTCAAAGACCATGCGTGGTCAGCCAGCCATTCCTGTATAAATGTCAAAGTCCACAAATTGGCCGTTTTGATCTGCGATCCCGGCATTGTTGGTCCTAATTGCTGCCTTTTATCCAAGTCTAAGTGACAGAGTGCAAAGGAGTGAGTTAGATTTTTTTGTTTTTTGTTTTTTTGTTTTAGAAAAGACAAAGCTTCCAGTAAAGGGTGAGAGAAGAGCTGGACACAAAACAAATATCGACCCTTTACAATTTAGTGCAGCCTCGACAGCAAATCTATGAGTTTGCGTAGCTCTAGTCAGCTTTGATCGTATCCTCTTACCCCAAAAACCGCCCTATAAACACAGCTGGAGGACTGAAAGGACAAATTGAAAGACAAATTCAATGTCTTCAATGAAAGTCAATCAATGCAAGTCTTTCACCTTAAAAAGATTGATACATCTAGAAGAGTTGTGTCCAAAGGGGCCAAATTCAACAAAGTGAATTTGCATAAAAATATGCTGTATTTTAACACATTTATTAAGTGCATTGCAGTTGCTTTATTCTTCAAATGACACAATAATAATGATAATGATAACACATTTGCAAACTCGTGCCATGCAAACTCGAGTTTACCATGATGAGCACGATAAACATGGCCACTTCATATCTTGCTCTGGTGATCCCTTCACTGAGGCCAAGATGACCTTGAGTTGCTTCAGCTTTACTCCTGGTCAAAATGTCACTTGCATTAGCACACTTTGGCTTTGTCCGTGCTGTGCTGGCTCTGTCTCATTACATTCTTTCGCAGTCGGATTGCCCCGTTGGCCAATTTGGCAAACACACGTGTCTCATTTTTCACAGAGAAAGTATCATAATTTCCATCGGTTCTCCTCATCTACATTTCCATTTTTAGTTTTGAGCCATGACGCTGTCAAGAGAGGAACTCCAACGTGGACTTGCATGACAGACTCATTTAGTTTGATTGTGCTGGCTGGCCATAAACAATACATTTTAAGAAGGAAGTCAGGGGCTACATTAAACCTTTCAAAGTGCAATATTTGACCCACGGGCCAGACTTGTTTGGTTACAGGAGCAGAAGATAAAATGTTTGGCTCGTATAAAGGCTGTAGTCACAGTGCCAGGGCATTACATCAAGGGCCAAAGTCCAGATGAGTAAACAGAGGTAACCCACTGTTTTCACTTCGACTTCTGACAGTATCATCACTGACTAATGTGGCCTCCTGTACAGTGGCCGAGGAAAAACAACTGCAAATAAAAGTTAGATTGTGATTCAGTCAGTTTGTAAATCCTGTAAAAACAGAGGTAACCCACTGTCCAGCAGGGCTGCACAGTTCATCACAAACTAATCGAAATTGCAATATGATGCAATTTGAAAGATGCTGCAATTATATAATTAAAAAATGCAACATAACATCATTTATTCCCTAGCCATTTTTTTTTTAAAATCTAATTCGGATGAAAAAACAAACATGTTTGTTGATGCTTGTTGATGATTTCAACCTTTTTTTGTGAAAAGAGACAATTACAATGTTAAAATGATTACTATTCTGTTAGTATTGTTTAGATTAATTGCATAATGTTTTTTTTTACCATGTTATACAGTTCCACTTTGCATCTGAAGAGAAACCGCATGTTTGCATGCGCGCATGCTTTGTTTTTATGCATGCAAGTCTTTGCACACAAGAATGAATAATTAATAATGAAGCGGATGAGTGAAATTACTCTCCTCCATCAGTGGAGTCATCTTCAATATTTTATATGATCACTGATCCTGGGAACTGAGGTGAAGATGATTTTTTTGGCCATCTCCTGTCAGTGTTGTCAGCATCACTGTACCTCTTCCCTTCTTCGACTTTCACCTCCACATTTCCCGGCACCACAGAGCCATTTCTGTTTCTACATTTTCGTTCCCCCCTTCACTTTATTTTGATGCTGTCTAAAACATGGGGCTCTTCACACAGCAAGAAAATGCACAGTGTGTATATGTGCTTGTGTCAGAAAGATTGAAAGTGAGTGTGTATGTGTGGTATCTTCTGCCCCGGCTGCCCTGAGGAATAACTGTCCACAGCATTCTCTGTGCCTGGTAACAGTTTGCCGCTCACTCTGTGCTGTGCTGGAGAGAAATGACTTCCCGACAAAACTGACGTCCATGAGTACTCAAGCCTCAATCAGAAGCAATGGAGCCTCATCTGTGAAATCAGAGAGTCCAGCCAATGTAATAATAATATATTCATTAAAATTCACTTTTCATAGCTTTTTTTTTTCTTTGATTTTTCATGGTACACATGAATAGAGACAGGAAATGAAAGCGAGTAAAAGGTTGCGGTGGATGTTAGTGTGCAACTACTTTTACTGGACAACCTTCACTCAAATCTACGTCCAGATCTGTACTAAGTGCTCGACACAATGTGTGAGTGAATGCATGTGAATGTGTGAATGGCAAAAACTAATGTGAAGCAGCTTTTAGTGGCATATTTAGCATATTTCTGCTTTTTTTAGTCATGATTTCTCAGATTTTATAGATAAACAGATACTTTAATACCACAGAAAATTTGTAAATATAAGTAGTAAAAATGTAAATAACCCTATAAAATTAAATATCTGCATCATTAATTGCAGCATATATTGTTTGAGTGGTCAGGGGCTTTAACTGGCTGATGCTGAAACAGCACTTTAGTGACACTGCAGTTTAAACTTCTACTTTATTGTACAAAGAAAGGACCATATTTTAAAATGGCTGTGTCCTCTTGTTTGGTTCGTTTCCAGAGAAAATTAACCCTTATGAGGAACACTTCCTCTCTTTAATGTGCACACTTCCTGTGTGGCTGCACTGTGCCATCCCCAGGCTCCACTCACTTGTTCATTTACAGCGTGCTCTCTTTCTGTAGAGCATTTCCTCCCATCATTCTTTGCACTTGTGTACTTTTGAGCCTAAGGGCTCTCAACAATGGTTTAAAAGCAGCATCGACTCAGGGCGCTACAATCACCTCAATGGCAAAACCAATGGGCACATTCATCTCCTGGGTCTGACAAAGAAAACGGATATTGGTCCTTGATGAGGGCCTGGATGAATAAGCCTGTCCTGGACCCTGTGAGGATACAGAGGGCCCGAGGAGTAATGTCTGGCTGCTCCACTATCTATCAGGCTAGCAGCTCCTGTGGGGGCCATCGCAACAATCGAAGGCTAAAGTATGGCGTCTCTTCACAAGAGTGGAGGAAACGTGTGCTGCTGCTGTTGCACCGTGAATTCTGACACAGATTAATGCACCGTCTCTGGGTTCATTTGTTTCTTGTCTCCTCTCATTCAGTGCAGATAAAGCTTTCTGTTTCTTAAATTGGTTAAAGGCAGTGGCACCTTTTTGTTGGACCACCTTTATCTTGATTACACCACAATGACACAACCTTTATTTAAATCCACAATTCCATTATTTTTAGATATTGTAGATATTGTATGTACTGTATGATGGTCCACTAAAGGTAAAATGTATCCGTTTTCTGTCCATCTGTCCCAAATATTATCTCTGTAACTACCCTACATACCTCCGTGTGTCTTTTTTGTTGGCCTGGATGTTTTACGCAATGTTTCCTGTAGAGGGCGATGCTGAGTACCAAGTTGCAAGAATCGACAAACATGGCAACCATTAAAGAGGTTATTTTATTGTGCTTCATCCAAAATAGACAGGTGTAAGACCGCTAAATTTAGGTCGTCCCATTAATGGGGAGTATTACTCATTGAGATGAGAGCTCATCTCATCAATCACAGTTCGCCAGTGAGTGAAGCTGGGTACCTGAACAGTCACTCTCTGTTTTCTGGCTGCAGAGGTAAGCAGGCCAGTTCTGGCAGCATGTTTTAAATGAATGATTGGACTGTTCACTCTATTTTGCTCCCACAATTTCCAGTGGTATTGCTCCATTTTATCCATTATCATAATCTCCCCTGTGAGGCGCACAATAATGAAGAAATGAATGCAAACTAAAGACGAAGGGATTCATCCATCTCCGCCTCGATACCATTAATATCATGATACGATTCTGTGATAATCAATATGTTACAAGACAATCATATAGCGATACATCACATTATCTGTTTAACTGAAGAAAACAAAACGTCCGTGAAAAGTTAAAAGTGCAGAATTTTGCCCTGGTATATCAATTATCGTACTGCATCAGGAAGGATAATGTTAAATAGCCAAAACAATATTTTGACCCACCCCTAATAGACACTAATATTAGAGGATGTGACTTTTGTATTTAGGATCAAACCTTGAATAAAATCATTTTAATGGCAGCAGTTTGAGACTGTTGGTCTCTTAAGTAAACAGCACCAGACCTTCTTGGTGCTGAGGCAGCAGATGGAAACATTGATGAAGGATCTCCTGTCTTTCTTTTTTTCCCTTAATAAATTGCCCTCCACTATTCGCATCTATTGCTCTAAGGAATCCGTCTTTGCTCTGGAGTTTCACTCTGTGTAGAAGAGAGCAGAGGTGCAAACCTCCAGAGACGCAAGCCCTTCAAAGTACTGCATAAATTATACCAAGGAAAATGTGAAGAATAACTGATTAATCCTGTTTTGCTTTGCATTAATTTACTGGTCATTTCATTGAAGAGGCGATGCTAAAGAGACAGTAAACCAAAACATAGTTTACCTTTTTTAGCCAGTTATTGCCATAAACATCTTTCAGCAGTGACAGTTTATAGAGAGAGTGTTCTATACTTTACAGTGTACTGAAAATATGCTGTAAAGATCTTTATTATCATTTTTCATTTGGAGAAAAGAAAGGTATGAGACAAATGAACCCTTTTTAAAATTGATTGCTTTAATTGACAATGATAAAACCATTACTTCCATTGAGTATTAGCTGGATTAATGTGTATTAAGGTTGTGATAAATTCATTATATTGAGGCGAAACAGGAGAACGAAGCAAGATATTTAGCCAAACATTTTCATCAGTGGTTTCTTGTGAAAAGCACTTGGGGGTTTAAGAAGAAATAAATTCTCAGTGGAAGGTGTTATGGTTCAATTTCAGCAGAGCAGGTAGAGTGTGAAAGTGAGCACAGTCTCCACTATAATTGGACCTCTGAGGATGTAACACAGGCACAGTTGAATTTGCTGGGGAACCCTCTCCAGCACTTTGTCAGACCACCCCATCTTTTCCTGTCTGAGTACAGTTCACACCAAAACACTGTACAGCGAATACTCAATCGTCCTTTTCTTTCTTTGAGAAACAGCACAAATTGAAATCAAAGTAATCCTGGATAGGTTTTGGTCATTAACATTAAAAATGTTTATTTTTTTTCCCCATTTTAATGACATTCAAATGTCATCAGCATGAAAGTGCAGAAATAAATACAGCTGTAAGACAGAATTCTTTCTCTGGTTGTTAATCGTCTAAGAGCATGTGTTCATTACCACAGTGCAGCACTGAAAATTGACACTCGAAGAAGACACAAAGCTATGTGGACTATTTCTTTTTTTTTTTTTTTTCAGATTCGGATGTAAAAGAAAGAAGGCCGAAGCTCAGACTGTTTTTGCTGCAGTTTCTTCAAGTTATTTTCTTGCTATATAAGAGACAATAAGGGAACCATGTAAATGTTGAGCTTTCACATGTGATTTTAATTGACAGATGCCTTAGGGACAAAACACAAGAGTGAAAAGAGTGAAATGAACAGAGGGAAAAGACAGCAGAGCTGTTCCTTCACAGATATTGAAGTCCTGGCCCTTTTTCCTCCAGACAGAGCCATTTCAATGGCATGTTTCTCAGATCTGCTTTGCTCAGAAGCAGCATATGAACTGCCCCCCAGGGTGTTGGAGAGAGAGGACTTTAGAGTCAGGACTGTCGATATTCTGCATATCCCCCTTTCTTTTAACCCTGTAAATGAGTTCTGACCAGACGTGAACTGCATTGCATCCAACAGAACTGAGCCCAGCTGTCTGTCAAATTGCTTTGGAACTTTCTTGTCTCTCTTTATTTACATCATCAGTTTGCATCATCTCTCTGTGGTGACCTCCTTTCACTTCCTACTTTTAATTTCCCACTTCAAACTTTGCTTATCAGCAATGGATTGAAACACATACTATAAATGCACACAGTCTTTTACTGAATCTTTGAAAATTCTGTTAAATTTAGTGGAAAACTATGTCTTTAAATAACTAAGACCCATTCTTAGTACCCTTTCCTCTAATCCTCCCTACTACAGGCATATTAATCATAATTAGCAATTTCATCAACCAATTGTGGAGCAGCAGCTGAAATATGGCCATGCTAGAAAACTCTCTCACTTTTGAAAATCAACATCTGAACAATACCAATGCTAATCTAATAGAAAGGCTATTGTGGGTCTTAATGAGATGACAGGCTGGTAGTGTTTACCTTTCTCTTCTTTCGTCCATCCTATATTAGTATTTATTTTATTAACCAAACTCCAATTGCACCTAAGGCTAATGAGATTGTCAATAGCTATGCCAGTGATTTGCTATAAATCAAAGTGTTAAACAAATAACTGGACCTAATTATGGCACTAGATCAAAAATGAAAGAATCAACAAGGTTATCATTATTAATTCTGTAGGGACATTAATATTAGCTTTAAAAATGGTGCCTGATCTTCTGGACATTTTGCATCACAGTCTTCTACATTATAACTGAAATTATGATCAGAGCCACTGTGACTGAGTGCGGCGCCACACAATGGACTTAATCTGACTGAATTTACAAACATTCATACATGTTTTGATGAAAAACTAACAGCCTGGAGGAGAGCATGCAAACTCACACAGGAAGGTCACAGATTGGGAATCAAACCCAGCACCTTCTTGCTGTGAGGTGCTAAGCCACCATGATTAGAATGATACTTTATCGTTGAGTCATACCAACAAAATACATACAGTACATTCCCAAGTGATAAATTGTTTTGACAGACTTCAAAGTTCTAATGAGATCCCAAAAATTATTAGAGAAAATTGAGACACCTTTTTAAGAGTTGAAGATTTTTCTCCTGTCAGTGCTATTTCATGTGTAATCTGTGAAGCGGCAGGTACACTAAAAAGAATTTAATGAGTGCCGTTCCACAGGCACCCACATATTCATCCAATTCATGGTGACAGCGCAGCAGAGAGCAGCAGTAAATCGTAGGCTAATGGATTTCTTTGACAAACTAAGAATGAAGTCAAAATGGCCACCTCTGTGAAAGAACATGCTAAGTACTTCTTTTTTTTTCTTAATTAAAGCAATAATTCTCTCCATACATTCACCTTTGCTTTTCAGCACTTGGGTGAAACCTCATGTGGTTAAAATATAAAATGGTAATCACCAAAATTATACTTCACAAGCATGTGTAGTGGGGATGTCAGGATAAACAGGTTTTATATGTACATGTGTGTATTTATATTGAATGAAATACAAGTCTGTATTTATCCACAGTGTCTCCTGCAGCCTGTAAGCTGTATTTTATTTCTTTGAAGATGATTTTTCATACTTTTAGTAGTATTAGTAGTTGATTTTATTTTTTTTATTTTTTTCACAAAAAAGTATAGCATTCTGGTTTCAAATGGCAGCTACAGTGAATTAGGAATGTGCCTACTATTCCCACCCTTATTAATTTATTTACTTTTTATTTTTACTATTATTATTATTATTGTAAAGTAGACTGGAAGTCAGGACCATGGTGTAAATAATTGTGATAACTGTGTAATCATAATTTGTCTTTTCACAATAACCGTGACACTAAAATCTTACTGTCCTTACTTTACAACGATCAACACATAAATTTATTTTGAGAAAGAAGAGAATTCCTTATAGAGACACAGAAACATCTAAGTGTAAATGTGTAAGTCCTTTCCACTGTCTTTGTTAGCGACAAAAGAGAGGTCAACAACTGATTTAATTTAAACTAAGGTCTGCATGACAAGATCTGCATCTAAATGAAGCTGAGGGAGTTTAATGTTGTGGATGGACATTGGCTTCAATTAACACACTGAATAAGTATGTTGAAGCTTCAAACATAATCTATCAAACGACACAATTTAGCCGAGGAATTATTAAAATCTTATCAAAGCAAAGCAAGCTAATTAAATGAAAAAGAAGCAGCCTTTGTCTGCCTCTGATTCGGCCTGTCATGCATTTAATGTTCTAGTTTGACTTTAAAAAACAATTTCATTTCATATATATTTAAATCTAACTCAGTCCATCTCAGTCAACCCTACAGGGAAGCAGAGACAGAGAATAAAGGACGATGGACCATGCACTGTTCTATCCTCTTTTCCTAACCCCTAACATTTAACACCGTCTCTTCTGTGACCCAGTTAGCACCAAGTGGGAATGTTTTCCCAGTAGGCGTCTCTTTCCATGGAAAGGTGTGTTTTCCTGTGTGGCTGTGGCTGCAGTTGGAATAACTTGCAAATGAAGGGCGTCTCCACCAGGCCCCAGGAAACAAAGACAAAAAAACAAAGACGTAAAAATTTGCAACTGAAAATTGACACAAAGTTGACCAAAATTCATGAATCCAAACAAGTGACATAAACTCAAACAGAGCTGTGTGGTTATTTAAAGAAGTGTTTCAGTTTTGACGTGGTCTCCTCTGTCTTGATTGTTTTATGATGAAGCAGAAACTTTAAAACCCTGGATGCAATATTTGGATCTTATCCGTAATAATGGAGATAATGATTCTTGTGTTAAGGCTAATTTTCATGAGTAAAAAAAAGGGCTAACTTGTAGTAGATTGTCATATTTTGCTGTAGGCAGACTGGACCTGTTCCTTGGTTGAACAGGCAGAGCAGAAAATCATCAGCCTCCCCCTGTGATGATTTCTCACCCTCTTCCAGGTATGGATATGTCTGGCTTTGAGACATGAGGTCAGCTCTGTTGGTGTCTCTCGCCGCTGACAATGAAAACCTGTCTGGATTGATTATTGCACAGGGAGTGTTTGGCCTTGGTTCACTCTCTGCAGTCTGTGGCCAGTTGGCTGTCTCCCAAACAGAAACTCAATCACAGAGTTTTTATGGGAACTCTGACCGCTCAACAATTCTGCCTCAGGAATTCATCCCTATTTGTTTTTCCGGCAGAAAAAGTTGGTTTAGGTTGATGGAGGAGCATCAGTAGAGTCTGACCTGCTGACTACATTGGGGACTACATTGCACAAATGTGCAGTTTGGTTCCATAATGATATGTCCACTCTCATCATTTTTCATTTCAAATAGGTCGATCTTTGCCTGTTGCTGTCAGTGAATTGTAACAATGTTGTCGAGGTTGATGCTGGTGTTTCCTCCCTGTGAAAAGTGTCATGTGACAGGATGACGTCCAGTACATATGCACAAATGTGGAGAAACAAAAGTTTGTACGTAGGACAATAGAGCTCCAACTAAGGATTATTTTCATAATTTGATTAATCTGTTGATTATTTTCCTGAATGAGTACCTTTTTTGTTGTTCATAAAATGTAGAGAAAAATTGTTTTTTTCACAAACCAAAATTATTCAGTTTTAATGATTTCTTGGTTATATGAAGCTAAGAAACCAGAAAAATATTCTAATTAAGAAGCTGAAAAATCAAAACGATCAAAAAAAATATTCAAACCTATTAAGTATTTATACAAAATATTTGACGATTGATTATTCGAATAATCATTGCCACCCTGTACGACAGTGATACCTTGAGTCGAGCCAAACATATGCTATTTGAGTGCAAACATCCCAAGTATCTGCAGAGTAGAGTTTTTAATGGAGTGTGACAGTTACTTTTCAGTGTCAAAGTGTTCATCAAGAACAAATGTGTGTTTTTGTTTGAATGACAATTGGTTGTCAGTAAAGGTCTGAAAAGAGGCTTCTAAAGAGGAAACCATGCATGTCTTCAGCACACACAAAGGAGAGACTATAAGTTAAGCAATGCAGATTATATTATGTTTATTCCAGTTATGACACAATGGACACAGGAGAATCGCACAATGCCAGAAGGACAGGTTGAAAAGGGGTTTTAACAAAATATATTGCTCTCTCATTCTACAGTAGGTGATTGGCGATTCTTCCTTTGAGACAGAGGCAGGAAGTGGAACAAAAGGCCAAAGCCTCAGTTTGACAGCATTAGCAACACATCAGCATCCATCTCCCAACAGTGTGATTGAATAATGGAATTATTTTCTACATAAAAATAGCAGCATATGACATTAAAAGCTCTCCTGAGGAGTCACTAAAAATACACCTTAACACTTTCATTGAAAGCAACTGTTTGTTCTTCTGGAATTCCAGCAGTGACTCACCCCTGCAGCCTTTTGTGCCTAATTTAACACACCATAATACTACTTAGTATAGCTTTAAGGTGACATTAGTGTAGCATTATGCAAACTTGTAAAAAGTCATAATAATAATCAGGGTTCCCACGGGTCCTTGGGAAAAAAAATGCAAGGCTCAAAAAATTTAAATTAAATAGTCATGGGTCATTGAAAGTGCTTGAATTTTGTGCAAGAAAGTTCGATATTTATGTAAATGTCTTGTTTGTGAAGATGCCACCTACTGTTTCATGACCTGCATGAACACTTAAGTGTGATAAGATTATCAAGCAGTGTTCCTCCTTGCCGCAGAAATCCAGGTATTTTTTAGGTCTTGCCACAGTCAGGCAGACGGTGTGTTGCCACAGTCAGGCAGACGGTGTGTTGCCACAGTCAGGCAGACGGTGTGTTGCCACAGTCAGGTAGACAGTAGACAGGCAGACAGTGTGTTGCACCACTGAGCTTTAACCAAAGGACAACTGAGGCTGTAATATTGTGCTACTCCAGCAGCATATATATATATATAATATACAGTATATATATATATGTGTGTGTGTTTCACCAAAACCCAGTTAAATCCAGTCTGAATTACTGATAATTTGGTGTGTTAATTGGAGATAGAGAATGAATTCCCACCTCAAATGTCAATACTAGTATTTTGCCAGCCTTTTACAACCATGCTTCACAGAATGATGATGAACTGAATTATTGTTCTTAGTAATTTGTATTCAAAGTGGGACTTGTCTTTGTCAATGATGTGGTCTCATCCACCATTAAGTAGGCCTCGATTTATAGATTTTTTTTTCTTTCACCATTGGCTACACTTAAGATGGATTGGTTTTGCATTAACAGTGATGGATGACTGCACCTTCATTCTCAGTGCTGTAGTTGCTGCACTTAGAGTCACTGAGGTGTTAAAAGAAATGGCTGCATTCTGTTGTCACTGACATACAATCATTTATATCATTTCAGTTAAAGAGCGTCTACATACTGGTGTATTAATCATTACAGAAACATAAAAATGATTTTGATATTACCAATGTTGTTAGTTTTGGGCAGTTGTGGGATAAACCTTACATTAGATGGCGGTCTAATAATTTTTGTTAAGCACTGTATATTAAAAATAATGAGACACCAAACCATTCAGCCATACTTATGGTTTCCATTATCCTTGGATATGTGTGGACACAATAATCTGATCCTTAATTTGGATTTAGAAATCAGAATTTTGTCACTAGACACTTGTAGTTATGAACATAAACTGTCAAATCTGATCTTTATTGAATTTCTATTGAACAATGTGGCTGCTAATGTGAACATACGGTATCGTTATCATATTGTCATATTAGCAGGATGATATTAGCAGTTGTCTATGGGCAGAGCTTTGAGGGCAAAATTTATGTTACATATGATCTGTTCACTGCAAACACTGGAGCATCTTTTTCTTTTCACTGGTTGCAGGAAAAAAAAAAGATAAGCCAAATTTGTTTCCATTACAAGAACCGGGCACCTTTGTCACATCTCTGTCATGAATGCTGCTGCGGTGTCCACTGCTCGTCAGCTGTGGGCTGGAGATGTACTTAGTCAACTGTGTAAAAGCCATCCTGTTGTCATTACACTTCCATTAACAGTCACATCGCTTGGCTGTCAGATGCACTGGGCTCAAACCAGTAAGACTCATCATCACACTCATGTCACAGAGCCATCATGTCTGACCTTTAGACATAAAACCATAAACTCTGCAGGCAGACGCTCCACCATCGCCGCGATGAGTCATTACACCCACTCTGGGTGAATGGCAATTCATTTGGGTTGAGTGTGCTGCCGTGTGTGACACTGTGTTAATGTGGGAATGAAAGTCAGTTCATTTAATAAATTTAAGAAATTGAATCTGACCTTTGCCAGGTTGGCATGGTAATCTTCCTAAATCAAGATATGAGCTGATTTTCTTCATAAGAGATTAGTATGGGAACATGGGATTACTGGTGTTCTCTTTAAAAAAAATTATCAAGAACTCTACGTGGTCACACTTTCCATCAGGAAGAAGATAAATGATGAGAACAAAAGGCCAACATATCAGAGTCGGCCTCATCACGTGACCTAGACCCAGAGAAAATCGTATTACCCTCTTTTGGCAAACAGCTTAATAGAAATGTTCAGATCAGGTTTAAACATTATTAATGAAGTTCATCAAAGGTTATTTGATATATTCAGTTTTCAGATTTGTTTTAAAGCAATTTTCTCATAAGAGTGTGAATATTGGAGCCCAACTGTTTTGACAAATATTCAGAAAACAGCCATTAACCACAACTATAAACTAAAGAAAACACTCGGGGAGCACATTTTTCACATGCGGATTATTTCCAAAATCTAATAATTTTATATCTTGGGTCATAATCTTCATCCCTATAAAATGTCATAAAAAGCTGGTTACATACAGACAGAGAGAGATGGAGGGAAATCCTAATGTGGGTAGAGGAAATAATTGCATGTCCAGGACAAGGTAGGATGAATGCAGTGCATCTTCCATTAATTCCATGAGGCTTGGTTTGGGAGCTGAAACCAGAACATCAGCTGTGTTCAGTTCAGGCTCAGGAAGTCATTTGTTTGGTCAGGTTTGGACAGAAAAATATGGCCAGAGCTCTGCTCTATTACCAGGTTCATTCTCAATTCAGTCTAACTTACATCTTAATGAACCATCAACACAAAAATGTGTCAAAATGCTCTTCAGACCGAGAATCATTTCAGCTCTGGTCACTGAAATTTCCAAATGAAAATTGGGCTTTTTGATTTTGTCTGTAACTTGTGCCAACAGTGAGTGGAGTATCATGTACAAAGATCATTCTTTACACATATTTAAATGCTCATTATCTCTGCATTTAGTTCAGTGCTTCTGGGACTTTATTGTGGATCACTGGTTTACCACTCAGTGTGTTTATGACCCTGTTGCTGAGACTGTAATTTAAAGTAACACAGACAAACCTCTTCCTTCAGTAGCTTCAGAGAAGAGCTATGAATATTATCCATTACTGTGACATTCAGAATAACAGAACACTCTTTCAGTCCAGAAGTGCATGGATACTTTTTTTTTGTATTATTTTCCTGCGGTCCTGAAATGACATCAGGGCAGTCTAATCTGTAAAATCAGCCTGATTGTGCCTTGCTCTGTAGAAGGCCATGTAATATCTGGAGCGCTGCAGAGACCTTTAAGGAGCAGCTCTGGGATTCAAACACTGCAGGAGTTAGAAGGATTTTTTTTTTGTATTGCCATGAAAGAGTTTACCTCAGATGACACTACAGTACACCTACACACACACACACACACCAACCCACTGGAGTGACTGTCAAGCAACAAACAAGAGCCGCTGCTTTGACTGGATTAAGTATTGTTTCAGTCCACTTTAAAATCATGAGTCTCAGTTTAGTGAAGAAGTTGCTGGATGAATGTGAGCAGCATGAATACTGGCTGATCTGCTGCTGCTGTGGGTTTTTAAAAAATAGTCTTACTACTCCAGACATCTCCGGACTGTTGATAAAAGATGTGTTTATAAGCAAAGACTTAAGTCTAGAGCTTTGCTATTTGAGCGGCGTGTTAGTTTTTGGAAAACTTCACAGACATCACTTCCAAGCATGCTCCTGTTGGACAATATGAGCTGTCAGTCACACAGTCTCCACTCATATGTCATATTTTCCTCTACGTGGGAACGCAATTTGCAAAATTGACACCGTCTTCAGTTGAAGAAGAGCTGAAATTAGTGTTTGGAAAATAGAAAGGAAGATTGTTCACTAATGTTATAAATCAAGTGAGAAGCAGCTAATGTTCCCAGAATTCCATTCAAACTGAATACCCGTGTAGTCGCCCCCTGCTGGCTAACTGCTACTTCTGTCCCCCTTCCTATGCTTCACTTTTTAAACCAGAAGGTTTCATCCTTATTTATGTACAATCTATGCTTGTAATGCCAATTTACTGATCTTCAATGAAATGTGCTGCTTTCCATTTAAAGAGTATCATAATGATATTATTTCTAATGAAATGTATATCTTATGACCAAAAGCAGCACAATAGCTGAAAACATGAATGATATTGACTTAAAGTGTGAATTTATTTAAGCGCAGACATCGAGACAAAAGTGTCTTTCGCCACTTGTAAATGATGAGCTTTTTTTTATGACTATCACATATTTGTTCCTGGGGATTTGATGGCATACACATAATTAAGTTTTCCTCAAACTTTTTGCCGTTCCACTTTCTGAAGATAACAAACTATCGTGACAACAAATGTGTGCATAACATTTTATTGCTTTAATATTATTTTTAATAAATAAACCAGTCATTTGCTGGACATGCATTTGGAATGAATCCCAACTTTATTGATCGCATGTGTTATTTATTAAATGTAAATGCTGGAAGCTTCAGTGGTAATGTTAGATTTGCAGCAGTAAAGTCCCATTTTCATCTCGCATGTCGCTTTATGTTGAACACATTTTCAATCCCGCAGCTCGGTCACACTAATCTCATTCTGTGGTCTTATGAATTGTAATTGCACAGTGTATTTTAAGCTCCTACTTTATGTGCATGACATTTTAGACAAATTGTGTATTTCTGAGCGGCTGTAAGCAAATTCTCCCATCTCTTTTCTTTTTTTTTTTCTTTCTTCTGACACTTGACTTTTGGTACAAGTGTTCCTTGTCAACACACGAGTGCCACTTAAAGCATGGAGGCATATGTTGCAATCAGTGTGATGCCTCACTGCTTGATTGTTGAGGGTGTTGTGAAGGTAAAATTGCACATGAGATTTTAAGCAGCTCCGGCTTAATCAGATGATCTTACACATAGTCTGATCACATCATTCGCCTCCCCAAAAATTTGAATTAATCATGATTAATGAGTTGAATGATTTTATTCTCCCATGTGTCTCTGAGCTCAGTCTCCCTCATATAGAAAATGTAGTATTTTTACTGGTGGAAAAATATTTTTTAACCCTTTAATAACAGATGGAAACTGTTGCAATGGGTGAGAGAGAAAAAAAAAAGTTATTTAAAGGTACAGTATGCAAGATTTGGCTATTGGTGAAGTTGCATGTTGCAGCTGAAAATGGGACTGTTTCCCTCTCTTACAAACATGTAGCATAATCTGTGGTGGCCGTCAGTTATTACTAAAACTGCAAAAGTGTGGTGGTCCTTAAAGGCTCATTCTGAAATAATAAAAGCAATTTATACAATCAGGTGTATACTAAACAACAACATAATTTCGTATTTAATTTCTGCCAAATTGAAATAATTACACAAAAGTTACACACTGGGCCTTTAAATATTTGCCCCATTTTCTAAAACACATGCCTGAAATCCTTCAGTTAAATGTCTTACAGTTCAGGTAGCGCTGCACATGGTCAAAGTAAAGATAATGTGATTACAATATGATTTATCATTGGTTCAGCTGATCAATTTTTATTTTTTGGACCAGTAAATTCCTGCAGCACTGCAGAATTTCATCACAATATATACATTTTATTTTAATCTCATTTTATTAATCATTTATTGTAATAGGGATGTTGCACTTTAGTGAATATGTAAATATGCCAGATTAGCGGTTTTAGCTGTATTTAGGTTGAAACAATGAGACAAAATATTCAATTCTAAAACATTAGTATGTAAAAAAAAAAAAAAAAAAAGAAAAATTACAAGAAAAAAAGATTAAATCATTTTTTAAATAACATCTATGTCACTAAATAAGGAGGATCAGCACAGGGTATGTTCCAAACAATTAATTATCAATTACTTAAAATATTTCACCTGATCATATTGTGATTCAGATTATTTTGTGATTAAATGTGCTGTCCTGAAAAAAATCATCAAAAATGGACTGAACACTAATAATTAGTGTTAAGCCGAACTATGTGTTAATGAAGAAGTGTGTAGAGGCTCAGGTGTCTAATCTAAGCTGTGGTCAAATTAAATGGTGGGAATATTTGATCCCAGTGTTGTTAAACTGAATGTAAATCATGTGTTGTTGTTTCAACCTGTTACTCTTCCTGTGTGGAAGGGAAGACTTGAAGCTACATGGTTCAGAGGATCTAATTTTCTCTCAAACATGTGACCCGGGGATGTCGGTGCAGACATTTCTCGCGGCCGTGGCTGACATTTTCTCTCACCAGGACTTTTACCTGCTTCATTATGGCCACAGTGAAAACAGTGAGCTCCTCTTTGAGCTCAGAAAGGATAATTACAGCAGTTTCAGGGTCAGGGAATTCAAAAGAAGGTTTTGCAAGTAGTAGTACAATACTTTTGTCTGCTTCCTGTTTCCTGTGTTTAGGAGTTGTGAGCGTCCAGCTGTGAGTTACTGTTGTGGTCAATGTGGATGACTCAGGATATGTTTTTATCATCAGAAATATGTGACAAATCCATGTTGGAGATAAGCCAAGGCAGTTTTATATATAGACATAATATATTAAAATGTTCTTACACAAAGGGCAGTTTCAAAGTGCTGTATTTAAATATTTAAAGACAGAACTGTAAGAAATGATTACAATGGTAACATTTGGAAAATAATAATTCAATAGGATTAGGTTTAGAAAATAAATAGAATAAAAATAACCGATAATGTAATAATGTACACAGGATATTAAAAAGATAAAATCTTTAGAGTGTATAAATAAATGAGATTTTTTGATAGATTTATAAATATTTACAAGTTGCATTAAATACAGACGAATATAAGAAACACCTGTATCATTTTATAAAAGCATGCGCTTAAATGCAGAAATATGAAATTACCTTTACCTTAGCAGTGTACTTGTTGAGTATGGGGCAGGTAAATTTATTTACATTATAAGCTACTGTACTCCACTATATGTATTAATAAATAACATCCACATTTGACTGTTGCTCCCATTTTCGTGCTGATCACAATATATGGTACATTTAATTTAGACTGAATTAAATGCCCAAGGTTAAATTACACTTTGAAGAATGTTCTCTAAAATTATAGAACTTTCTTTTGAGTACATTTAGCTGAAGATACTGCAAAATTCAGTTTTACTGCAGTTTGGTAACATTTACTTTTTGAGCTAAACTATGAAGTTTATTTTGGAATAATGTTGTTTTTCTTTGCTTCCCTACACACTGACATGCTTCTGTCAGTCTCAGTCATATGACTTCAGTAATTTTATATATACATACACATATATACTGTATATATATATACATATATATATAAACAATAATCAGATAACTGAGGGATGGTGATAATAACGTCTGCATTGCTGCTGTATGTAAATGAGCGATCATCGTCATCCTCTGAGCAAACGGATCATTAAACTAAAATCAACAACACAGTCCTCGTCTCCCTGTAACCCACCTGTCTGCAGCACTGTCTGTCTGCGAGCACGTCGGTCCATACTAAGCATGTGCGGTGATAACATTGTGATCAGGCAGCCTGTTGCCCTGCGGGGGGCGGTAAATGGAGCAGCGAGCAATAAATCTGATGAAATCTGCTCCTGCTGGGCCGCACATAAAAACGCAAACACATTCCACAAACACACAATCCAAAAAAGATACAGACTTTGCACTAACCCTCACCTTATTAACCAGCTCATCTCCAAAACCTCACCCTGACCTTTACAGAAACTTACTTCATCCCTTCACACCCTCTCAAGGTCATGGTCAGACAGACAGACAGACAGACAGACAGAGACAGAACAGTTTTCTTCCCAGATAAGCAGCTGTGTCAGTGAAAGTGCTGTTGTCCACATGTTGTCCTTGACACTTCTAATCAGGGACACTGTTGCTGCAGCCTGGGTTTAGCACTGATTGGATAATAAATACTAACAAGCCAGTTAATTTATTGTCCTCCAATAGAGAATAATAATGGCAGCAGCGATTTTTGAGCACTGATACATCAGGGCTGAAACAGCCGCTCGATTTATCGATAACTAATCAATTGCTAAACGAATTTTAGATTTTTAACAATTAAAGAACGATTTTAGATTGTTTAGCTTCTTAACATGAATGAATATTTTCGTGAATATTTTCTGGTGTCTTTGCTCCATGTAACAAAAATCATTGAAACTGAATCCTTTTGGTTTTCGGACAAAACAAGACATTCAAGAAGATCATAATTTCATCGCATCCAGGTTTGAGAAACACTGGTTAACATTTTCTGACATTTTATGGACCAAACGATTACTTGATTACTCGAGAAAATAATTGATAGATTATGAAAATAATCGTTAGTTGCAGTGTTACTGATGCAACGCTGTGGAGATACAGAAGGTCTGGATATGCAAGACCATTCCTGGTGAAGTTATATACAATCATAATACTTAAGTAAATAAAAGCAAAAATATATGAAAATTCTCAAGAAAAAATAACATGTACATAACATGTTCACAAAAGACAACTTTATAAAACTGAAAATAAGTAACGGCAGGGTTGTGTCGACTGGATTGCTTAAACCATCCCAAAATAAAAACACACTGAATATTTTATATATATATATATATATATATATATATATATATATATATAAAATATACTTTAATGGTTTCATCATGCGCTTACATTGTTCGTCTACTTTGCAGCGATATAACCAGTATTATGATGATTTGTTTTTTCCTTGACTTCTCTGTTGTGTGACTAAGCTGATGCAACTGTGACTCAGCCTGATGTGTCCGTGCAAAGAGAAACCTTTCTCATATGCAGAGGACGTGTTGAGTTTCGAATTAGCATTTAGTGTGTGTTTTGCTGTCGGCCTGTGCAGGAGGAAAAGTTGGCATCATGTTCCAAAACTGGAGGAATCGACAGCTGTTGTGCGACCTGCGATGAGCTCGTTGTGAATACCTGCTTTGATTAACGGGGCAGGAGTAGATGCTCGTGACAGCAGAGGCCATTAAAGTAATTTGAGCAGCTGCCTCTGCACACCATCAGGGTCTTGTTAGAATCGTATTATTATATTGATTTTGAAGTGTAGCCCAAAGCTGCCTGTGCCCTTTGTTATGGCAGACGGCCAGGATCTGTTTCTTTTAACGACAGAGAGGGAGGGAGGGAGAGGGTGAATTTAAGATTTAGAGAAATCTGCACTGGGATGTGAATCAGACAAACCTTAATACTTTTCTTTTAATACGTGTGGTAGTTGTGTGCCAGAGAAATGCACTCAGCCAGCGAGAATGAGCTTAAAGTGTTGAGTCTGTTTGAACCTCGACTCGGGAAAAATAATAATGTCATTGTTTTTTTAAGTATCTCCTGCGTGCTGTTAAACAGAGGAAAGAATTTTTTAACACATCTTTTTCAAACATCCTAGTTTTATTCTGGACGCTTCCATTATTTCACTTTGCACACAGAAATGAAATTATTCCACAAGACCCTGGTAGTTTTTGGATTTTGTGGAATAATTTCAGGTCAAATAATGGAAGCATCCAGAAAAACACTGGGATGTTTGAAAAAGCTGTGTGAAATAACACAGCTCTAATAATTTTGTCCTCAATTGTATACCACTAATGCTAAAGCCAGAAGATTTAGCTTTGCATTAAAACTACAACTGCAAATAATGATTGTTTTCATAGTTGATTAGGTTGTCATTTATTTTCTTGATTAATTGAGAAGTTGTTTGTTCCATAAAATGTTGATCCTCGAAATTATGCTTTAAATGTAAAAATGTGAGGAACAGAGAAAGGAGAAAATATTCAAATTTGATTAATTCAAACAGATTGATCAAAATAGTTTACAAGGTATTTAGTAATCTATTAATAGGATAGTAATTGCTGCACAACCTGGTGTTCATGTAAATTTTATTTTTAGGAAAAAAAAATACATTGTTTGATCACTTCAGGTCTTTCAAAGAGATCTCAGGAGACTTTAGTTAGAGTATGTTCTATGTAGAGTATTTAAAGCACTCTAATGTTAAGCAGAATGTGTTATGAGTCTGTTGAGGAAGTATTCACTTAAGCCAGACAAGGTTTGACCCAGTGTGGGTCAAAGTGTGGGTCTGTATTTAAGCAGAGAATGTCAATGTTTTTCTCAGCTGGAGGTTTCCACACGTACTACTGTGAATTTGCACTTTTAGCACTTATTTAATGTGTTTGTTACTGTAGGTTTGTACAGCTGCAAAATATATATATCCACGTCTCTCTCCTTTCTCTTTGTGCTGGATTTGTTTCAGAGTTTATATATAGCTGCAGAGATGTCGTTTTTTTTTTTAATGTGATAGCTGTCTCCAAAGCGACCAACTTCTCACTACCCACTCTCTGATACAAAAAAAAAAAAAAAAAATCTGCAACATCTGTGCTGGAAAACAACATCCAACCCTGTTCAGATCCCTTCAGTCCTATTGAACCTAATTTGCTGCTTCTATCAAATGAGTTATTGTAGTAGTTCCTTCCACTTCATTCTCTTGAAAGTAATTTTATAGACACTATCATTAGATGTAAGGATCAAATTCAAGGCTGTAAATTTTGCATGCCTTAAAGGTCCCATCAATTTGTTTCATTAACGTCTATAGTGTAACATTTAGGAGGATTTACTGGCCAAATTTGAATAAAAAATAAAGCATGTTTGTGTGACTGGGAAATCACTTTAAAATAAAAACTGTTTTGGACATGAGACAAATTGGAAACCCAATGTGTTGAAATAGTCTACATTTCCAGGATTTTAAATTAAATAAATACACATTCGGGGTTAAGGTTGGGTTTTTATTCTTTCGTCTGTTGTAGGACAATAACGATAAGAGGAAGTAACTTAACTGCACTTTCACATAAGTGTAGAAATTGATGATTTCCGTTAATGGATATAGTAGTGATTGTGTAGCCTTTGCTTTATGGAGACATCCTTCGTGACAACGCCACATTTCTGCAGCAGCCGATTTGGACAAACCAGCCAGAGTGTGTTTTGCATTTTCAGACGGAATCTTATCGCGTAAACAAAGAAGAACGACATCCTTTCTCTGGTCTGAAGGCCACTGTAGTTCCCTGAAAGTGAGGAGTTTGAGTCGCTGTCCTCTGTTGCAATCTGCAGCCTTAATTGTCACTAATATTTATCTAATATATTTATTTGAAGGGTAGAGGAAAAGAGTGGGAAAAAAAATAGAATTTAAAGGGCAAACAGAATTCCATTATATTAGGGTGAGTGGTCGCATTTTCAGATGCACCTCTCCGTTGAAAATAAAGTGTCCACTTCAACAGTGGAATCTCATGGTCAGAAGATTAATGAAATATGTTTTTTGTACAAGGTTTTTTTACACTTCATCTCCTAAACCTGCATCCTTGAAATGAGATGAACAAATGATGATTCACCACAGTAACATAACAGGTCTTGAATAACAAAGATAACAAAAGAAATAAAAGTTTTAGGCAAATATTCACTGCAGAAACTTGAGCATAAACTGAGAGAACAAAAGAATTTTGGATGATTGATTTGTATTAAAATGCTGAAAATAGTAATATCTTCAATAATCCTTGCCTGAAACAAACTTTCAGTTTGATCAAACTTGTCTCTCTCTGTGTCCCTGTCCTCCTTTCCCTCCTCTCCTCCTTTCTTCCTCTGCAGATTGAAGACATTGTCACTCGTATCCAGGATGAGACGGAGGGTATTCCCATCAGAACTGTCAAAAGCTTCATGACCAAAATCCCCAGTGTTGTCACAGGTAAGAAACAAAGAGAGAACAGGACATCAGAGACAGGAAGGGACCAGTGTTGTCAGACCCAAGTCAGGACCTGAACTCGAAGGACTCGAGTCCTGACTGTGACTCTGACAGGGACAGAGCCTGCAGTCTGTAAAAATGAACTGGGGTTTTGAGGTTATGTGCTGAACAGAGATGTGAGACCTGCAAGACAAATGTTCCTGGGAAAGTCGGGAGGACAACTCCTTTTCATAACATAAATGAACAAAAAGAACATTACTTTACACTCTGCAAAAGACACTTACTTGCTTTTTTTTGGGTGACAGTATTAATCTATGGTGTTTGTACAGATTAAACTCATTAAAAACAACCTGTTATTCAGTGAGTTTTAAAGGTGCTGTTTAATTTAATTAGGACTCTACCTGCAAATGGTTGTGGTCTTTTATTGACTGGGCAGAGATGGTGTATTGATCTCCTCTAACCCACTGTAACAAGGTGAATAATCGTTTTTTTTTTAAATGTGAAACTATTTATTTGTTTTAATTTTTTTGAGGAAAACAAGGTCCAGAACATCGTGTTTAATGAGCGTTATGGTCAAGTATATCGAAATGTCTATAATAGTGCCCGTCTGTTGTCACCCAATTTATTTTACACCGACGACTTAAATATACGGAAAGAAGGTTTTGGGATGAACATGTGCCATAATCAAGCAAAAAACAATAAATAAATGAGTAAACTCTCTTTTCTCATGTTTCAATAAATCAAAAAGACTTCTGTAATGTAAGATTTAATAGATTTTTTATTAAGTGCTTAATTTTGGGGGAATAAAATAAAAATAGGAGCTTATTTTTAGTTAATACTCAATCTTTTCTTCTTTTTGTTAATGAAAATGTTTTGCTCGCAGCTTTTATATTTCTGATCACGACAGTTGAAGTTTATTTTCTCCGATTATCAGATTGTTCTTCCTTTTGTCTCTTTGAATGAAAGAGTCTTTGTCTCTTTGAATGGTCAAAATGCTCATCCATATTCTATTCATGACCAGCCGAATTGTGTCACGTGGCCATTTTTGTAGCACACTTATCTGTATTTCCTGGACCTCTGTTTTTCTTAAGTTTAGAAAAAGCTGCAACAGTTAAAACAACAACAACAATTTGTCAAAATGTGGCAATTATGGAGTGGGAAATTTATGGAAATAGGTCTTGGTGTGGATCCAGAGTCCAAATGTCCAAATATTGGTGACCTCTTCTACTCCAATTGTCATTATGGTGACGTATGTCGAGGCTGCTACTTCTGCAGAGGATCTCTGTATGATAGCAGATCAGCTATCAGCAGGACAACACACGATCTAGTGTAAGTGTGTGAAACTGAATGAATAATGCTGTCCTCCAGCTGTCAAAGTGCCCTAAGGCAAGGCAGTCAAAACCTTTGACTATAGCCTGGTCTGTCAGGGTCAGTGTGTGGGTACATGAACCGCTGGGACGACATATTTGTCAATAAATAAACATTTAGAGTGGAAAAATGTTGATCTTTTATCACTTAGTGGAAGTCGGCAGGTATGGATGGGTAGTTAGCCGCCTCGTCCTCCGGCTGCAGTCGCTTCATTTGATCAAACTAAATCCCTTTAGGCTGCAGCCACAGAGGGAGGCTTCGACACGCCCCAAACAAATCATGGACGCGAAGAAGGGCCATTATCATTCTTCTCTTGTTTTTTTTTCACTCTTTGCACTTATGGAAAATGCATTACCCCACTATGCCATAAGCAGAGCATATCAATAAACACAATTACTACGGCAGCGGATGGATGTGTGGAGCAGCAGCTGAGTGCCGAGGGCCAGGAAACTAATGAATGATAGAGAATTAAACATCACCTCCTCTGGGACTCAGAGAGAAGCAGAAGGGAAGCAAAGATAGGATTAAACTCCATGTATCCACTGCAAATACACCAAAAATATGCTTTTTAAAAAGTTTATCTATTACAGTCGTTACAACTACAATGTCACTCCTAAGTGCTGGTGGCAAAATCTTCCATTGTTTGTCTAATTATTTCAATTTGAGGAAAGAGCTTGAAATGAAATCAGATCTGATGTTGAATGAATAGTGTGCTTAAATTAGCTAAATCCATAGAAATATATAATCCTATTCAAGGTAACAAGGATTATTTCATTTTGGTTAATGCCATCTGTGTTTTAAATCCTAAGACAAAATCCCTATGAAACATCAGAGTAAAGGTAGGAAAGGGAAATATTCAGTACTCCTAGAAATATTCTGTACTACAGTACTACTACTACTTTTATTATGTGAATTTGTCAGTGAAGGTTTATTATTTGCCAATTGCTGCGTGCTCTGCCACCCAAGTTTTCCCATAAAGTGTGACGGGGGAAGCAGATGATCCTGTGACACTTTTTGATGTCAAGAAACAAGTTGTTACTTTTTTTCATTAAAAAGTGGCAAATGTTGCATAGTGTGCATTTAAGGGGGGGGGGGGATATTTAAATGATATTTAAATGTAGCCTATTTGGGCCACTTCAGAACTTAACTCTTTTTTTTTTCTGCTGCGTGCTCTGCCACCCAAGTTTTCCCATAAAGTGTGACGGGGGAAGCAGATGATCCTGTGACACTTTTTGATGTCAAGAAACAAGTTGTTACATTTTTTCATTAAAAAGTGGCAAATGTTGCATAGTGTGCATTTAAGGGGGGGGGGGGATATTTTAAATGATATTTAAATGTAGCCTATTTGGGCCACTTCAGAACTTAACTCTTTTTTTTTCCTTTTCTTTTCTTTCTTTTCAGGTGCAGATATTGTCCAGTGGCTGATGAAGAACCTGTGCATTGAAGATCCAGGTAATAAAAACTTTGTTTAAAGGCCACAAAAATACAGTTGGAAGAACTAACATTAGAACATATGCTATATGTAGCCGTTAAAATCACAGTATCACAGACTCCATCTCACCTGTGGCTGTGAAGTATTCTCTAAACAGATAATGTTTTATTTTAAACCTGACAACAGTCCACATTCCACATCATATAGAAGCTGCTTTATTTGCTCACCAGCCACTTTATTAGGTACAGAGGAGGACAGGAGTGACATGTGGTGTGATCCTTTGATGTAATTGGGTATTTTAGTGATTGTTACCTTTCCATCATCATATATTCTCTCTTTGGACCATTCACTGTAAACTCAAGAAACAGGTTAGTTGTGCATGGAAATTCAAGTAGATTATAAGTGACTTTCATTTTCAGAGTCATATAAATAATGCTCATTTGATCGCCTTGATAAGCGGTTGGACATGTTTGCTTAATAAAGTGGCCATTGAGTATAGGTCTTTCAGTGGGAAAAATGTTCCTGATGCCTTGGTTAATGTTTTCAGAAAGTGCTGGTTTGTCAGAGAACAACCAGAGGGTTTTTATCAATGGATTAGTAGGTTGTCACCTTTGCAAAGGAGATCTTGTTTCGTGTTTTGTTAGTCTAAATTCAAACACTCACTCTGACTCACACATCCTCTACGGCTTTATCCTCCACAGTATAACTAAAATGTTAATAACAGATTTGGATGTTATTTTCTGTGGGTGTAGTTTATGACTCAAGGAGGAAATGATTAGATTTTGTTGATACTGATCCAGAGTCAGAATTTCTGGAGTGTATAGACACTGAGCTTCAGGGCTGCAATGATTAATTGCCAAATATTTTGATAAATGATTTATCAGTTTTTGGTGTTTCTTGTGTGTATAATAGTAATACAGGATAGTTACAGGATGTTATCTGTTTAACTTCTCAAATGTGAATATATTGTAGTTTCTGTGCAGAATATAGCAAAGAAAACATTAAATTATAATAATATAATAATAATTATGGTTAATTATTTGAATACGTCATTGTTTTGAGAAACACTTTTCAACATTTTCTGACATTTTATGGAACAAACAACTAATTAATTAATCCAGACGATAATGGAGAGATTAATGGATTATGAAAGGAACAGCTTGATGCAGCCCTAGTTGTGGTGGGAGATTGTGTTTTATTGTTGGTACAAGGGCCCACGGCACTGAGTCAGTGACTGAGTCATCTGTAGATTCCAGTCAATACAGAAACCTATAGCTGATTTAAAACACCCATGGTACAATAGGCGTCTCTATGATCCATTACTGTGGGGTTTTTATGGCTTTTGTCCAAATCTGCAATGATGCTTTATATTTGGCAGCTTATATAAATCTCTTATATTCATGTCTTTTTCCAAATGTGTGTGTGCCTGTGAGTAATTATTCAGCTAGGATGTTGCATTACAGATGATACAGTACATACTGTACATGTATGTGCGGTGCTGAGGGAACCTCCTGTGATCTGTGCTCCATGTCCTGTTGCTTTCACAGCCGAGGCCATGCACATCGGGAGTCTCATCGCAGCTCAGGGCTACTTCTTCCCCATCTCTGACCACGTTCTCTCCCTCAAAGACGACGGCACCTTCTACCGCTTTCAGGTGAGCACTGAATCAAACAAGTGAGACTGAATAAATCATATTTGTAGTGTATTGATCATTCGAAAGTGAAATGTCCTTTCACGTAGGTCTTCGATTCCTCGGGGTAAATACAAAAAACTGGGTTGATTCTTAGTCACGTTTACATACCATGTGTTGTGTTTTGAAACTTCAAAGAGATGAACTTGTCTTTGGTCACAGCGATGCATACAATTATACTTTATAATGACACACACATGTACAGTATGAGGTTCCCAAGGTAATCCTCACATTATCTTCAGAGGCAAAAAGGAGTAATGTTGAAAGGAAATGTGTATGTGGTTGCATGCATTTGATAAACTCATGTTATGAGGTGTACATTGAACAGAATAAACGTGATGATGATGAAATGTTGTATTATTTAAACCTGTATTGTATTCTAAATCTGAGATGGACAGGACACATTTTCAAGAAACACAGGGCAGCATAAGATAATGTTATAGAATAAAATATAATGTCGCAAAGTGTCTCATTTCTCAAGATTGTCTATTCAGAATTCTCCTTTTTCATCTTAAGAGAAAGTCTGGCACAAGTAATGGCACATTACTTGAATGGGATGTAGGAGGATATAATAATATTCTAGAAAAATATATCAATAATGTAAAAATCCTTTAAAAATACTTAAATATAAATTAAACTTCAATTTTATTGGTGAATTAATAACTGATATTTTCCTTTGTCTGAGTGCCTGATACCTTCTTTTGCACTGTAATTTAAACTTAACGGACTTAATTGTCTGATTGAAGTAGCTGTCATAACTGTGAATGTAAAATAACATTTTATTTTTTATGTTAATAATATTATGATTTGTGAAAAATTCTAATTATGATTAAAATCTAATCATCATCATGTTTAAGTTGTATTGTGCATGTGAAAGTGGTAAACTTAGACATAATATTGTTGAAATTGCATTTATTTTTCCTCAAAAAATTTCAGGTTTGTAAAAAGATATTTAATGTAAAACAATGGGAAACTTTTGGAGTTCTTGTATAGATTAATATGCTATTATTTTACTGATCTTGAATTAAGATCAAATTGTGCTGTATGTGGCCCCTGAATTAAAATGAATTTGACACCCCTGGTCTAAATAATATCACTTTATTATGAACCGATAACAATGCATTCCCTTTTTTGTTTCAGTAAACTCAAACTGCCCCCCACAGACCTTTTAATTCATTTCTAAATCTTCACAAAAACCCCTAAAGATCACTTGTCCAATCACTGAATTACACACCAGTCTTGATCTTGATGACAAAAAGCCCTGTCCACTGCCCTACATCATCCTCAATATGATGTCGGCTTCCTGGGACACCATTAAAAATGAATGGTGATCTGTTAAAATATTCATCAAGCGAGTGAGTGAGGCAGATTTGGGTCCGAGCTGAGTGGGCGGCCACCACAAAGCCAGAGACACACACAGAAATTAGACATTTGTCTTCCCTCTCCACTGTTCAGAGATAAAACTGTGGCATCAAAGTCGTAGATTCATTATGTTCGGGTGTTTTTTTTTTTTTAACATGAATTTCCTAATTAAACAGAGGAAACAATGTTTTTAGATTGCTCAGCAGGGAACTGTGGAACAGCACAGATTACAGTGATCTCTGTGTAGCAACATCCTGCTTCCTCCATTCAGCCAGTCGTGTTAGACGTCTGTGTGTCCACCAGAGCTAGAGAGGCAGTTTAATTAAACCAGATGGCACAGCGAGCACTCGCTGCCGTGCTCTGACCTTAAGGTTCTCGTCCTTCAAAGTAAAGTGGAAGAGAAGAGGAGGAGGAGGGAGGAGGAAGACTGTTTGTCATGACAGAAAAGCTT
Organism: Brachirus orientalis; assembly: GCA_016785285.1. Taxonomy (NCBI): domain Eukaryota; kingdom Metazoa; phylum Chordata; class Actinopteri; order Pleuronectiformes; family Soleidae; genus Brachirus; species Brachirus orientalis. Next base: position 3,642,727 of record JAFBJR010000160.1, on the reverse strand, counting down.
CATAAAGATAGAATCACGGGTTCATTCATTTGCATTTTATGGCAAATTAGTTGCAGAACTAAGAGAAACGCAGAGAAGGGAAATCAAACCGAATATCTCTCCTGATTGAAACAACTCAGGATGGTTTTAAAACTATAATTCAAGGCCATGTGAGTCACAGTATTTAGAAAAACACATCTGTTGTTTGCCTGCCAGCATCATTATTCTGCTTTCACTTCTGTCTTGTTGTGTTGTGTTGCTGCGCTGCTCCACTCTCTGTTCCTCTGCATCGCCCCAGGACGCCGTACACTGCTGAACAAATTTTATGATTCAGCTCATCTGAATCCATTCAGTCATAATCATAAAAAAAAAAAATGTGTTGATTGCTCATATAATGAGCCATGTTGAAAAAGTCAATGCCATCATTATGCTCCTGTTGGAAAGTTTGAAAGCTACATGCGTTTAAATCTCATTCTTTCAATATTTACATCTTTATAATTGAACATTTATGCAGCTGTTTGTGAACAGGACTTGGTGTATAAATCATTCTTTCTCACCCTTTCACTTTGTTTCTGTTAGGCACCATATTTCTGGCCGTCCAACTGCTGGGAGCCTGAAAACACTGATTATGGTAAGACTCTTGAATGAATACAGTGACATTACATGGTTTTAATGAACCAAAGTTAGTAGTAATGCATTTGTTTTATTGGTACAACAGTTGTCCAATATGTAACCTTTCATGTGTTGTCCCTGCACAGATGAAACATGTGTAGTAGAATAATAAAATAGGCAGAAATCAGTGTTAAGGGAAATGCAGTTCAGTATATATTAAAGTCATGCATCATTTTTCATTGAAAACACAGATTCAAAATGCAAGACAAGACATAAATGACGGTGCTTCATTGTTCACAGAAATACAAAACAGAAACACTAGTTGCAGAATACAACACTATTGGAATTTTCTTTTGTCTGGTCACAAATTTGCTTTTCTTTGGTGCTCTTTTTTTGTTTTTTGTTTGTTTCTTCTGTTGCGGTTGAGGATGTAAAAGATCTTGTTTTCATAAGGGAATAAGGGGCAGGTGTTATATAAGCTTTTACTTCTACCTACACCCTTTCGGTTTTCTTTTGTTGTGGTTTTTTTCTTTCTTGTATAGCTTTACCTTCTGTTATTTAACTGAATAAACTAAAGTAGAAAAGTGTGCATGCACAGAATGTAAAATCCACAAAACAGCCCGACCACAAAGCACATTTAAAGACATGAATGCAGGTAAATGACAGCAGATACATACAGGTGTGACAGCAGACGATGTTCAGCACAGATGCTCCAAAAAACATTTCGGTGGTTTTCACTTTAAAGTCATATAATATAGACTTTATTAGTCCAGCACCAATGCTGGTCCCAAAACAGCGATTGGAGAAAATGTTTCCTCTAAATCCTCTTATTATCTTTACTGAGAAACTAATTAATTTGAAGAAAATGTTTACTCGTGTAGCTTTAAGTGAATATTTATAGCATAACTGATGAGATTAACTCAACTCCCACGATGTTCATCTTCACAGAAATAACTCAACAGTCAATTAGACTGTTGAGTTAGTAATGTGTGTGTTTCTGTGGTTCATGTCCACATTTAGTAGAGAGGACGAGGTGAAGCTATGAAACATGGCAACCAATTAAATATTTCATGGCGTATAAGGCTGGATCGATATTTTGGTTTTGCATGTGACCTACACTGACATTGTTGTTGCCATGGTTGATGTTTGATATTATCTGTACTTGATCACACATTCAAAATCACAATTAAAATGTGTTTATTAACTTAAACATGCATTAACGTGTTTCAGTACATTTAAAATTCGAAATAAAAAGCTAACTTTAATTGAGGTAAAGTGTTTCATTCTGCTGTACAGCTGCTAAATGTATTTTACTTTGGCCCTTCGTGTTGCTGCATCGTATCATGAACTAAGTTATATCGTGTAGATTTTGTTTTTAACTTCATAAAAATTAATATTTAGATAACAGTTTGCAGTTTTTTATTGAATGCTATATCATAAATTAAAAACAGGGTCAAAAAATAAATGATAGTTTTAAATAACAGCTTATAGTTCCATTGTGTAAGAATTAGTGGCATCTAATGGTGAGATACAGAAAACATATTCAATCAGTGCACCAGCGAACTATGGTGGCCTTCACATACCAGAAAGGATGTCTCTTTCCCTTATCTTTGTAATAACCATTTCATGCTCTGGCTGGTTTGTCCGTCCGGGTTTCTGTAGGTAAAAATCAATTTTTATTTCAAAGCAATTATAAATTTAAACAAACACACTTATAGGTAAGATTTTCAAAATTTGACACAATTTGACCTTTAGCACCCCTCAAATGTCAGTGTATACAGTAGTTATTCTATCCTCAGTGTGGTTTTGGCATTTTGACATACTGGCCATTAAATTCCCAATTTATTGAAACTTTAATCGACTGTATATTAAAGTGAATGTCTTACGGTTACAAAAAGAACTCCAGTTGTAAAACCTTAAGAGTCGCAATTTGACTGACACCATGTCAATTTTTTTTAAAATAGGACATTCACAGACGTTGCCTGAAACCAGGCGTCTATACCTGCACACCACCAGCTGTCAATCACACTGGTTTCATCATCTATTTTCCTTTTAGTGGGAGCATAATTTACAAAACTGACATTATTTTCTATTGAAGATGACCTTTGAGACCCTTTACCCCCCAGGAAAATGTTTACTGACATTATAAAGTAGGTAAAAAAAGTAAAAGCTCATTTCGCTCATGAAGCCCCCTGGTGGCTGAATGCAGCTTCCACCCCCACTTCCCATCGACTTTAATTTTCAAACCAGAGTGTAAACATGGTAAATATAAGGTTTGTATGGACCATAGATATAAAAACCTCACACTGAAGTAGGTGCTGCGAGGCATGACTAGTCCCCTCAGCTGTGGGGAGAGGACAAGTCAGAGTTAGTCAGTCATTCAACTTCAGGTCCTTCATCTTGTCACAGAAGCAGCTCTGGCTTTTTCACACTCCACTTCAGCTCTTCACACTCCACCTCATAAGCAACAGAGGTGGACAGACACACGACTGTGGCAGGAGAGGCAGGTTGAGGACGGCGGGTGAGAGATGCATGGATGAGTGGGTGAAACGAAGCGAAGGGAGGGAGAACGTGTAAACTGATAAGACCTGATGACTCAAACCTCTCTATCTCTTTTCTTTCCCCCGTAGCTATCTATCTGTGCAAGCGGACCATGCAGAATAAGACGAGGCTGGAGCTGGCAGATTATGAGGCGGTGAGCACTTGACTTTTCCTCTCAGCTATTTCCTCTTAGTATTGATCTGTGTGTCGAGCTCGGTGCAGAAAGTCACAACTCCTTAAAGGTCAGGTGTGAGAGAGAGAGAGATTATATGCAATCTAAATTACAGCTCTGAGCAAACTCAATCTTTAAAACCATGGAGGAATTTAAAATTATTTAGTGTTAGTATTGTTTTATTTTTATTTATTTAAGTTTTGAAAATAAAAAATCTCTATCTGGTTTTCTAACAGGAGAACCTTGCCAGGCTCCAGAGAGCCTTTGCCAGGAAGTGGGAGTTTATCTACATGCAGGCTGAGGCCCAGGTCAAGTAAGTGTGCGCCGCGTTACCATGGCAACACATCAAACTACAATACACAATGCACCCAAGATATAAAGAAAACAATGCAATATAATCTCAATATCTCCTCTGATATCATGAGCTGAGGTGATAAGACTCCACTAACTATCCTGTTATGTAGTTTCTTATAAACGTTGTGACAGAGACACCACATGTCTGCTGCTCGGTGTTATTGAACAAGGTCACACCATAATTCCTTTTCATAAATCAACTGTAATAGACAATAACGTACAGGAAAAATTGTATAAGTTAGAAATGATGGATTCACTTCTCTCAGCTTTGATTTTTAAAACTGCAAAAAAAAAAAAAAGAATAACATGTTTAACTGACATTGTTCCATTCACAGTGCAAGTCTGAACTTGGAAATGGGAGTGACGTGAATTCCGAGTTGACTGTGTTTCAGCTGAGAAGTTGTACACATGCGCATCTCAGGCTAGCCATTATCCACAACATGTCCACAGACAAAAATGAAAAAATAATATGTGTATGACAGGACTTAATGCAAAAAAATAAGAGAGAATTGTGATTAACAGTGAAAGAAGCAGAGTGGCAGCCGTCTTGGAATCCTGTCGGAGTTTGTAAGTTGGAGATCCAACTTAAGGTAATGTTCCAGTTGAAACTTCCGACTAGAAACTACAATTGGAACACATTTTAGTTGACCTCTTTTGGGCACAATACTTACTATTTAACTATTAAATTTTGTGAAATGGAAGAAAAAAGAAAAACAATGGCCAAAAATTATCTTCCAAAAACAAAACGAACAAATAAATAAATGGCATTATCCGTCTATCTGCCATGATTTCCAAAAATAAGTATCATCCATATATAATTCGTACTGGTCATCATCTAGTGAACGGTTTCATTGTTAAATCTCTGGGGACGTCATTCTATTAAGACAGAGCAGACACACACAGAAAACCCTCGAGCACATGTTGTCCAAATTGTTGGCTGATCCTCGACTCCATCATCTCCAGTCTTTCTCTCTCTTCTTATCCTTCCATCCTGACTGCACCCCGACATCGACTGCCGATGCTCGAGAAGATGAAATGACTCTCACGCTGACTGATCTCGTCCACAGGATCGACAGGAAAAAGGATAAAACCGAGAGGAAAATCCTGGACAGCCAGGAGAGAGCCTTCTGGGACGTCCACAGACCTGTGGTAAGCTCAAGTCCCTGCATGGTTTGTTTGTTTGTCTTTTGTTGTTGTTTAGAGCTGCAACTCTGAATTATTCACATTATATGTTCAATATCAGGAATAAAATGTCAGGAAATGCACAGGGTGTTGCATGTTAACAGCATCTGACTGAAACATTATTTTGTGCATCAATCTATTTTTAAATTCAGTGAAAAACTTAAAGGTACAGTGTGTAAAATTTGGCACAATTTATTGGTGAAGTTGCATGTCGCATTGGAGAATCTCTCCAACCCTCATTTAGTATTAAAATGCAAAAGATGTTTAGTTTGTCCATTGTCCATTTATATTAAATATAAAAGTATAACTAATATCTTCTATTTCGCTTAATGAAAACAATTTCAAATTCCGTTTTTTTTCATATGTTGGACCTTTAAATCTGGGTGTGTAATTTTCTGTGATTTGTTTTGAGTGATTAATTATATTTTGTGGTCAAAAACATTTGTCTTTTTTATTTATTCTGCTTTGATTGACAGTGAAAATGGAGCCGCTATGGCAAATGTCTCACCATTTATAACTCTATATGTTGTCTGTAATGTTTTATATCCACAAATCCATTATTAGGAGCAAAGGAAAATACTCTGACTCATTTATTGATTAATTGATAGATTAATATGTTGCATGAATTCCTATTATTTACTCCGTAAATCAACCATTGTTTTCTTTTTTATGTTTTTTTTTTCTTTTAGCCTGGATGTGTTAACACTACAGAGATGGACATCAGAAAATGTAGACGCATGAAGAATCCTCATAGAGTGAAGAAGGTATGAGCATGAATGAGAAAGAAACTGTGACAAGTTTTTAAAAAAACAGGGAGGTTCATGTTTTTAGAGAATAAAATGAAAAAACATTTGATTAATTTGTTACATCTAGGTATCATTATAGAACAAATTCAATATGAAATACAGGTCACTTTGCTGGTTGTCATACCAAGTGGTGTTAATAATTTCACATCACTATCATATTTTACAGTGTGGACACACACTGGCAAATAAAGAAATCAACACCAAATCTAATGAGATTCAAGTAACATTTTTTTCTTAATTGGTTAAAGTGTTTTTAGCTTTATGACACTGCAATAAAATACTAAGCACACACTTCTTTGCTGTTAATTCTCCTCCTCCTCCTCATATGTCAGTCGGTGTACGGTGTGGCAGAGGAGGGAACTCAGTCTCAGAGCCCCGTCCACACGCCTTCACAGCTCTGCAGAAAAGGAACAAAGGAGGACGTCGAGAAAGAGGTGAAAAGATTATTTTAAAATGATGAACAAAAGTGAGAATGATCGTAAAACAATAATCGCTAAAGGAAAGTGTGCAGCTGCACTGTCAGGATTTTTATTCTCAGGCTGAATTAAGAGTTTATCCACGATGATGATGATGATGACGATGATGTGTGAGTGTTGAGCAACAGTCGCTCTTCACTTTTGGCACATGCTCCACACACAAAGGTCAGGTGTGTAATGGTGATGATGACGATGGTGGTGGCTGCCTGATTATATGGGGGAGGGAGAGCAGAAGTGGAGTGACAGTAAAAACCAAAATATAATTCCCTTAATTCATTTCAATATCCCAACCTTAATTATACATATTTACATGTATTTCATGTGAAATTCCTAATATCTATACTAAGAGTTAGGAGAAAGTGCACCCAGTCATTGGGTCCTGTTCTATGGAAAAAGCTGCCTAATAATCTAAGAATTGGGAATATTTTTATTAGGTATACAGTATATTATTTATTTGGTTGTCCAAGAACAAAGATCACTGAAAAGAATAGAAAAAAAATGCAACAAAGATACTCAAAAAAACTAATGGACATGAAATGTGTATGCTGTAGCTGAGTTTATAACATATCACAAACATTATGTAACACATTTTATGCACTTTATAATTATTTAGCCAGTAAAATAACCATTAAATAACTACATTTCATTGTCTGAAATGTAATAAACAAGGTATTAGATGGTTTTTTTATAGTGTGATTATCATTATTGCTCTTTTTTGTTATATAAAAATTAACTTGTGTAAGATGTAGAAGCACATTTCTTCTTTTCCACATATTTCCAGTCTGTAGGTCATGTATGGAACAATAATGGAACAGTATTTAAATGCACTAAGATCTGCTGCACATCTGTCTGTTTTTAAAAATCACATTTTCTGTTCTTTTGGTTGTTAATTTTTGTGATAAAAAGGACAAAGGGCTGTATGTCAATCATTTTTTTTTTGTTGGTGTCTTTCATGTTTGTTAATGTTTAATGTTTTCTGTGATGTTATTCTAAAGCGCACTGAGTTTCACCTGTGTATGAAATGAGCTGACTTGACTTGCACATGTGCATGTTGATAAAATGTATAATCAAGACACGGAAGGAAAGGAAATTGGCATCAAATAAATTTTCCTTTTGCACTCCAGTTTTATAAATAACTCTGTCTGAGTTTGCACTGTACTTGGTGTTGAGCCAAAATATCAGCAATAGCAATGTCTAAAATCAAAGCTCAAGTGTTTTTAATTTTGGTTCCATACTTTAGTGTGCATGTATTTGTCTTGCTGTTACAAATCTCCTTTCATCTCCTGTTTCAGATATTATTCTTGAACACCCAGCTGGACCGTCACTGTATGAAGATGTCTAAGGTTGCTGAAAGGTACAAGAAGCTCACTTTTATTTTTTACCTCATATAAATTAACTACATATCCAGAGAAGTATGTCTTTTTATCCTTACGGAAGCATTAGTGTTTTTCCATGTCATGTACATCTACCATGAGTGGTGGAGAATAAATGAAGGAACACCTCGTGTTTATTTTTATAATATAAGAGCAGTATCACGCTCACATGTCCTGTACTGAGGTTTCTGCTCCCTGTTCCTGCTTCATGGCTGACACACTTTACATGTTTGCCCCCCTGACAGTCCCATCCTCTGCTCAGCCAGTCAGGACGGCCGTTAACTTTCTCAACAGAGCAGAAAAACTGATTACCGCGTGCTGTTTGCTCGCTCTGCCTCCGCGACCCTTTGACCTCCTGTCGTCACGCTCGGGGGCTGAGTTTAATTGGCGCTTCACAGAGCGGAAAGATCGGACCGTTAACCCAAACCTCACAAGAGCCAACATGACTTTACAACATGAAATATGGCGGTCGATAACTTTCAAAACCACACGGTCATGAATTTGTTTGGAAATCACATCCTATAGGGGATAATATACAGCGTCATATAATCAGTTATGGGGTCAGTGAGCTCCAGTTTTTCAAATGTAGGTTAGAATGATTCTTGTCAAAGGTAAAGCTGTTTACAATAACACTGGAGTGGCTGTTTAATGACTGTTTATAGTATTAAAGTGTTGACTGAAGCACAGCAGGTAGGAAATATTAAGAGAAAAATTATTAATCAGGAACCAAACACTTTATTGATCCCCTCTGGGAAACTGGCTGCATTAAATTTGCTGCTTCAGGTTGTAAAACAACACTCAGTAATAGAAAAATAAGAAATAAATTTTTTTAAAACATAACATTAGCAACAGATAACATATATAAATTTAACGTGAAACATAAACATGACAAGAAATGTGATCCTTTAAATTCTATGGCAAAAAAATATCACGAGTGAACTGAAACAAGAAAAGGGTTTAGAAAATAAATGTCATTTTCGTGGCTAATAAAACATTTATAAAATATGGAAACAGTTTTTTATTTTAACATTTCTTTTTAATGACCTTCAGTCATCTGAGCACTCGCGTCCTCTGACCAGTGGTCCCAAATGTGGGGTGCAGCCGCCTGTTGGGTTGTGAAGGTATTGCAGGTTGACCATGAAATAGTTTTTGTTTTAAATTTTGTAATTTAGCTTGAAATAACTGTATGATGCTGAGAAGGAATTTTAAAAAGATGCTTTGCAAATTGTTGCATTCAGGCATTCGTGATTATTATGGACAATCTATGAATAATTAAGAGAGAGATGCAGAGGTCAGATTTAAAGTTCTTAACTTATTGTTCACCTGATAATAAAATAAATAATAAAATATTTGCTCCATTATTCTTATGTGTTGATTTTCAGAATTTAAAATGAGCCGTAACATTCTAAAGTTTGGAAATAGACTTATTATTATCTAAAACAGCTATGTTTTCTGAAAATAACAAATTTATTTCTTTTTTCTTCATTCTTTAAGCTTAGTGTAGTCATTTGCACAACAAGAAAGAGTCCAGTTTGCAGCAGATTGTTAAGTTAAACCCCTTTAACTATTACATTAAAATGTTTTCTTTTCTTTGCAATATTGCACAAGAAACTTTTGTCTCCATTAGTGTAACAGAAAAAGGTTGTTAGATGTTTTACAGGTGCAGCGCACATTTTACCTGCTCTCTGTCAGATAATGTGGGAAAGAATCCACGCTCTGCTCTAACACTTTTTTCACAGTTTTCTTCCTGCTGTTGTTGCTGATGCACTTTCTGCTTGACTGCGTCTCTCAGCTCTTGTTTTTGTCTCCTTATCAAAGAGATCGAAGGTTCACAGCTGGGCTCTGGTGATTTTTGCACAAACGAAACCACTTTTTTCCCCCTCAAGTCGTGTTTACAGCTCAACAAAGAAGATTTTGATCTCACTTTACAAAGGGTTGAAAATAATCCGTAACTCTTTCCCCTCAACCTCCTTTTTCTTTCTCCCCCCGTGTGCCAGTCTGATAAGCTACACTGAGCAGTACATGGAGTACGACCCATTTGTGACCGCACCAGAACCATCAAACCCCTGGACCAGCGATGATCCCTCCTTCTGGGATGTGGAAGTCAGGTAATACAAGAGCGCCACCTTCACAGCCACACAACATTTGCTTCCTTTTACTTTCTGCTACGGCTGCACCTAACCATTATTTTCATAAGCGATTAATTTGTCAATGACTTTCTCCAGTAATTGAGTACATGTGTGGTCAATATGATGTCAGAAAATGACGAACAATGTCGATCAGTGTTCCACAAACCTGGAGATGATGATAATCTCAACTGTCTTGTTTTGTCCACAAACCAAAATGATTCATTTGTAATGATTTCTTTGTTATATGGAACAAAGAAACCAGGAAATATTCACATTTAACAAACTGAAACATCTGAAAACTTAAAAAAAAACACAGAGTAATCAATTATCAAAAGAGCTGATGATTAATTTTGTATTATCATTTATTCCTGAGCACATCTGTGACTGCACTGACCTCCTCACATTCAAAACCCTCAAGTCTCACCTCTTTAAATTTTCCATCAATTTATGAACAATACTGAACATTTGAACTGAGATTGTGGGTATTTTCTTGCTTGTATAAATAAAATAATAATAATAATAATTATTATTATTATTATTGTATGTTATTATAGACGATGTGTCGGCTCATAGACGGTGCCTCTGTGAGACACGAGTCTGGTGTTTTTTAATTAAACACTGACACAATCCCTTTGGTATTTTCTAATTACGGGATCAAATATGACATAAGTGTCTTATTAAACAACACGCTTTAAAGAGAGATGTCCACCACAGCTGTCATGTGACCAGGACACGAGTGAGGACAACAAAATGTCTGCCACACACTTGTAACATTATGTTTATGATCATACATTTGTGACAACTCAATTGTTCAAATAAGATAAATGAGTTTATTGATGGGAATTCAAGGTTGTGATGTTAAAACACAGCAAATTATTCAGTTTTATGTTGTTTTAGTTTAATATTTCCTTTTTTTGGGCTTGTAAGAAATACAGTGTTAATACTTTTTTTGTATGTGTTATTATAGATTTCACGAGGCACCGTGTAAGAGACTCATATATCATTTTATTCTTAGGTGGTTGTTGTAAGGAAAATAAAAGATCTCCTTTCACTAACTACAAAAGACTTGAAGGTCTGCCTTGGAAAGATTTATTTCAGAGTTTTTCAATTTAATGTTGTCCAACATAAATTGATCTTGGTTTTTTTTCACCTTCTCTCCCACATTTGTTTCTCCTCAAACATTTACAAAAACCTGAGCTGAATGGGATGAAAGTTTCTGGCCTTGTGAAGTTGCTTTTATCGATTTACTGATTCACATGCTATCTTTTTTTAAAAAAACAAAACAAACCCTGAAGAATGGGGGAAATGTGCTTAAAGAGATTTACAGAAATTAGAAATGAGAGCTGCAACAATTTAATATAAATTAGAAAACATGATTTAACAGCTCCAATCAGTCAAGGTTATTTAAAGGCACTTATGTCGAGTGATTGGCCATTTAGTGAAGAAGTGAAGGAAACTTCAGCGATGAGTCGACTTACCCAGTCAATATCTAAATTCTACAGTATGTGTGACAGACAAATAAGAGGATAATGTTAAATTACTAATCTTCCGGTGAATTGTTATATATTAAAGTAATGAATTGGAGATTAATCTCTCAGAGGGCGGTCACGACTCTCAACAAGTTGCACTGTGCTCTGAATATGAATCCTCCTCATGAGCCGGAATTGATTTGAGCAGCTGAATAATTATTTGTGTCCAATGAAGCTTAATAATTCAGCTGGATTAATGGCCATAATAAAGAAAAATGAAAGTGTCACCAGGTGCACAAACATCACATGAATACAGATGTGTGTTGCTGCCACACCAGAAAAATTATAATGAATCAGTGTCACATGATGATGCGAAAATGACCTTATCACACTATAGGGCTGCAAAGATTAATTAATCTCTTAAATGTATCGTCATCTGCTTTGATAATCAGTTAATCAAAATTTTCTGCTTCTTAATGGTGAATATTTTCTGGATTCTTTGCTCCATATCACAAAGAAATAGTTAAAAATGAATATGACATTTGAGAACATCATCATTTCCAGGTTTGAAAAACACTGGTTGGCTTTCTTCAACATTTCCTGACATTTTATGGACCAAACAAGTACTGGATTAATCAAACAAATGATGGACAGATTAATCACCTGTGAAAATAATCTTTAGTCGGATAAATGATCTTATTATTACATTACAACATGAATCTAATGTATTGTAAAGTGAATAAACAATGTCACTATAAAGTAAAAAGTTTCCTCTATTATGTAAAATGATTCATGAAGATTGATCTCATTATTTAGAGAAATGTTCAGTGTTGTTACTTGTGACATGAAATGTTTCTCATCATAAGGTGAAATGTTTCATGTGAAGTGAACATATTTTAAAGTGATGTTCATGTTAAAACTTGATAAACAATGTCACTGTAGGGTAAAAAAAAAAAAATCTCAATATTATGTGAAATGTTTCGTGATGAATGATCTCATTATTGTTGTAACGTGAAATGTTTTTTATCATAAGGTGAAACGTTTCATGCTATAACATTTGAATTTAAATATGTAACATAGAATTTTAAGAATGTTGTATAGAAAACATAGTAAATGGTGTCCATTCAAGTTCCATAGCTGTTGAATTTTTGAATAATGTGATTGAGCGAAATAATAAAGTGATAATTATTGATAAAGTGACAGTTTGACCATTTTAGACTTTGTGTTGTGTGTTCAGTATGTGACACTGATTCACTTTTACTTTTTTTTGGCATGTCCAAACAGATGTGTAGTTTTCTTTTCTTTTGTTTTCATCCTCTCTCACATTTCTCATGTGATTAAATCCCCTGTTAATCATGAAGCAGCAGCAGCTGGATGTTGATATTCTGTCTCTCTCCCATTTCTCCCAGTAAGGAGCCCAGTCAGCAGCGGGTAAAGAAGTGGGCTTTCTCTCTGGAGGAGGCCCTGAAAGACCCTGCAGGTCAGGAGCTCTTCCTCAAGTTCCTGGAGTCCGAGTTCAGCTCGGAGAACCTGCGGTGAGAAAACCAGTAATTATCTCTCAGCAGCACAGAACACTCCTGCTCAGTTACTCGTGGGTCTGTGAACACTTTTACTGCTCTTAAAATAACCAGAAAACATAGATTTTTCTCTTTGACATTCATGTTGTTTCAGCCTCTCACTTCAACCCACTTACATTCATTTTAGTTTCCATTTGTTTGGAAAATGTGGCGACAGTGACAAAGAAAACAGCATCCCTCACCGATGAGTTTCGCAGAGCAAGAAGCATCTGCAAGGAATTTACTTGATAGAAATTTCCATAGTATTGACATGAAAAAGATTCACCTGCTAGAAATGTGTCTGTGTGTGGAGGTTATGAAAAATAGATTAAATACAGCGTCAGTGATGCACAAAGAGAGTCTTACAGAACATGCAAGTACAATAGAAGGAAGAGAAATGTGCATTAGAAGCAATGAAGCAGTAAAATCAAATTATTGTAACCATCTTGGCAGCTCCCTCACAATGTCTGGGTTGTATGTGTAAAATATGTAAAACTACAAATTATTACATTTTCTTTTATAATTACAGAACTAAATTAGTGGTTGTTTTTGTCAGTGGCTCAATAAGGGCTCCACTATTTTGTGCATTCATAGATGTTAAAATCTTGTAACCTTATTTTTTTTTATCATAGATATTGTGAATACCACTGAAAGATTGGTTTGTTCAGAGCAGATAATCTTAGATTCTGTGTTCTAAATCCCAGAGCAGCTGTCTGTTGCGATGCTTGTTCCTCTGGAGCTCAGTCAGAGTGACCAGCAGGTTTTAGGTCACTGCTCTATCCGAGGCTGACCTCCCTTGATTGCTCATTTCTGTCAGGCCACCAGCTCTGGGAAGAGTCCTGACTTTTCCACATTTCTTGCCACTGAGCTCCATTTGTTGTCCCTTCACTGTCATGGCCTGGTTTTTCTGTGTGCAACGGCTGTAAATATAGAATAGAATAAAACTTTAGAACTTTATTGTCCAGCCAGAGTGGGAAGATTGTCCTTAGTCTCACAATCAGATAGTGTATAATCATATAAATGAAACAATAAATGCCTTCATATCCATAATATCCATCTTACACACTGATTATATTGACTGTAGTTTATCACAGTTATTTTCTAGTCGACAAATTAACCTTAATAAAGCTAGACGGTGGCCACACGGTTGGTATAGTGGTTAGCACTCTTGCCTTTAGAATAAGAAGACCCAGGTTTGTGACCCGTGCAGAACAGCGGCCTTTCTGCATGGAGATGTTCTCCCCTGTGTGTGTGTGGGTTTTCTCCGTGTTCTCCAGTTTCCTCCCACAGTCCAAAAACATGCAGATTTGGGGATTAGTCCAATTGGACACTAAACTGCCTGTAGGTGTGAATGAGAGAGCGAATGGTTGTTTGTCTCTATGTGGCCCTGTGATGGACTGGTCCTGGACCTGTCCTTCACCCTGTGTCAGATGGGATTAGGCACCGCAACCCTAAGTGGAGGATAAAGTGGTAGAAGAGTGAAAACCGGAAGGATTCAGAAAATTACTACTACACGTGCATGAACAAAGAAAGAAAAATGTGGGTCACCAGGAAGCCACACCAAAAAGAACCTCCATTTGAATGGAGGTCAACGGGAAAAAGAGCTGTTTCTTCCCACTCGGAGCTGTAGAGGAAGACAACACAGTGAGAGAGGAAGAGCAAAGACACACCCTTATCAGTCATCAGCTCGCTCTCTCTCCTCAGCCTCATTCTTCTTTTCCAGAACCTTTAATTGCTTTTGGTTTTATGAGGGAGCTCAAGCAGGAGAGCTACACGGATGGAGTGACACTGAGAGAGAGAGCGAGCGCGAGACAGAGCAGACCCCAGAGGTTTTTATCCTCTCTATATTGCTGAACCAGTCCACAGATCAATATAGATACAAACTAATATCACAGACAGTCAGCAGCTCCTTCCCTGCTGCCTGTGCTGCTTAACAACCTTCACAACCACTTTCTCTTGCACTGGAGTCAGAGACGTCCTGAAAGATTAATGCCCCATAAATGGTGAACACGAATATAGGACATACAGGACGTCCCCCCTTTTTTGTTTTTTCATTTAATCTCATCTACATATTTATTTTCATCCATGTCTAACAGATTTTTACAAAACTTCACACCATCAAAAAAAGGAGCAGGAAGCAAAACCTGCCTTCCTCGTGTCCTCCTCCTGGTGTCCTATTCCTTGTGTCCTATTCCTTGTGTCCTCTTCCTGGTGTCCTATTCCTTGTGTCCTCTTCCTGGTGTCCTCTTCCTGGTGTCCTCTTCCTTGTGTCCTCTTCCTGGTGTCCTCTTCCTGGTGTCCTCTTCCTTGTGTCCTATTCCTTGTGTCCTATTCCTTGTGTCCTCTTCCTGGTGTCCTATTCCTTGTGTCCTCTTCCTTGTGTCCTCTTCCTGGTGTCCTCTTCCTGGTGTCCTCTTCCTGGTGTCCTCTTCCTTGTGTCCTCTTCCTTGTGTCCTCTTCCTTGTGTCCTCTTCCTGGTGTCCTCTTCCTGGTGTCCACTTCCTGGTGTCCTTTTCCTGGTGTCCTCTTCCTGGTGTCCTCTTCCTGGTGTCCTCTTCCTGGTGTCCTCTTCCTTGTGTCCTCTTCCTTGTGTCCTCTTCCTGGTGTCCTTTTCCTCGTGTCCTCTTCTGTCACACCAACTGTCCTCATGTCCTCCTTCACAGCATCCACTGACCTTCTCTGTGGTCTGCTTCTTTTCCTCCTGCCCGGCGGCTCCATCTTCAAACCATCTAAACCTCCTTTCACGATGCTCTTCCAATGATACTCTCAGCTGTTAATGAGAAGCAAACATTAAATGTTCAGACACACAGCAACGCAGCTGTTGTTGTATGTCTGAAAGTTTAATGATTTCTTAACCCTTTAAAAGTTGAAATCACTATCTTTAGATACAGATTTCCCTCTGAACTACAGTCTGGCTCAGCTTCTGTTCCTCTTCCTTGAAGCAGAAATCACATAAACCTACGTGTTACATACTGTATTTGTTAACTACAGTTTATTAAGTCACCTTAAATATACCTGTCTTAACTACACATTTGTTTAAGTTAAACAGTATTTGTGATTGAGTAAAAACAAGGAGGTAGTGGTTAGCACTCTTGCCTTGACCCGGTCAGAACAAGAGTCTTCTACATGGAGTTTGCGTGTTCTTCCTGTGTGAATGTGGTTTTTCTTCCCGGTTCTCCAGTTTCCACCCACAGTGTCTCTCATGTGGAGAAGATGAGTGACTGACTGATTAAAACAAAGAGTTCCTTTTTGTTTTCATGACTCCGTCACAGAGAGTGCGATTTTCAAAACCCAATCATCACTTGACTGTGTGTCTTAAGTGTGTTTGACGGACTCTGTTTCAGGTTCTGGTTGGCCGTGCAGGACCTGAAGCGAATGCCTCAGCAGGAAGTTGCACAGAGGGCGCAGGACATCTGGGCGGAGTTTCTGGCCGACGGAGCGCCCAGTTCCATCAACCTGGACTCGCACAGCTACGAACGCACGAGCCAGAACCTGAAAGACCCGGGACGATACAGCTACGAGGACGCACAGGTGAGGACACGAGAGACAGGAGGGACGAGGTCAGGGACTTTTAGTCTTTTATTTCTTTCATTTTGTTTTTTTGTGTTACATGATTTCTTGCATTTCACAACTTTAGCATCTATTCACCATTGTTGATTAGTTTACTCAGTTACTTTCTGCAAAGATTATTTGATTAATCTTCAGATTCTTAAATGTGAATATTTTCTGGTTTCTTTGCTCCATATAACAAAGAAATCATTAAAACAATCATTTTTGGTTTGTGAACAAAAACAAGACATTTGAGAACGTCATCATTTCCAGGTTTGACAAACAATGATCAACATTTTTCACCATTTTCTAATATTTTGTGGACCAAACAAGTAACAAGTGATTATGAAGATTTTGCACAAACACTGCTCACGTGTACTAAATAGGTTCAGTTTATTTTTCTGGTTCCATCTCATTTGTTTTACTCCCGATTCTCTTAATAGCTGCCGTGATTTCATAACTTTACTTAAATACTTTCTATTTATAATTTATATCTTCTTTAATATTTCGTTTGATATTTTTATTTTTCAGTTTCCATGCATTTCCATGATTTCTTTTGAGTTGCAAAGTCCCTGAAAATGAAAATCTATTCATATCATTTTAATAATATATACACGGACAGATATGAGATAAAAATATATGTAAAGTGATGCACTACATGTACTTTAAAATATTAAATATGTATATAAAACCCATAAAAAAGACAGGAGCACAGTTTTACAATCAAATACAAAACATTTGAATTACACTACAGCGATACAGAGAAAAAAAAGGGTTTAATATTTGAATGCAACAAAATAAACTAATCGACAATAATTAATACGTAAAGCGAGCAACTGTGAGGATTATGCAAAGTTATGAAGGAATAAATGATTAGAATGTAAGTGAATAAACTGATCAGTGTCATCAGACCCGTCCATATATTCTCAGTATACAGTGTTTTATTCTTTAGAGCTCACACGATTCCTGCAGCGAGAGTCACTATAGATGATTATCTGTTCTGCAGAGATGAAATTCAGAGCCATCACTATGTTTTTTTTTTTTATCTCACATGCTCTCTCATCAGGTGATCTCTTCACAAAGTCTCCCCCCTCACTCTGTCGCACGCTTTATTTGACTTTCTTACATGCTTCATCAATATCAGCTAATGGGATCAGATTTACGGGGTGACTGCGAGACAACGCACCTTGCTGGCTGACAGATTCTGATTCTGAAGGTTGGAGGGAGGATAGTGATGGTGGTGGCGTCGATCAAATTTCATCTCCTGTTGCAGGCTTTTTATATAATTTATATCATCTTTTTTTTTACAGTTAAAAGAGATTATATTTCACCAGACAGTCAGTCAGTCAGTCAGTGAGCAACGAGCTGAAACCTTCTGTAAGTTATATTCACTCAGCTGCCATTTTATTAGGTACAGGTGACACCTAATAAATTGACTCTTGTTTTATGGACCAAACAAGTACTCGATTAATCGAGAAAATAATCATTAGTTGTAGCCTTAGCAGGGATAGGTATCGGCTCCGTTGTCATTGTAGACGCAAGACAATGGAAGCGCAATCGCAAAAATAATATTGAGATCAATAAAATGTCAGTTCAGGAAGTTTTTTAAAATGTAAATGTCTGCTATGTGCAAATAAGCAAGATAACTGTGTACTGTGAGAAATTCAAAGTGCTAATTTATTTTTTTTATTTTTTTTTGCACTGCATGTTTGCACTGTGGGTTGAGAGGATAGTAATTTCATCTGTGCTGTATGTTGTACATAGAGCATATTTGACAATAAAGTAAAGTAATGGGAGTAGGGAAATACAAACAATACAAATATAGTTTTATCACAAAAAAAGTATGACAAACAAAGATGTTAATTTAAAATAAGCCATACATGCACAATGAAAGCAAAGATATTGTACTCAACTCGAGCTGAAAGCAAGTGAAGAGAGAGAGGTTTTGTTCAGATGGTGGTGTACCTAATAAAGTGGCCACGGAGTGCTCTTCAGTAGTTTGGTTACAGCAATGAGATTTGCTCACCTGCACTGTTTCTAATGATGCCTCTCATCGTCACTGTCTTGGTTCAGGATCACATCTACAAACTGATGAAAAGTGACAGCTACACTCGCTTCTTACGCTCCAACGTTTACCAGGACCTGCTGACGGCCAGGAAGAAAGTACGTCTGCTTTTCTAACTGCCCCTGTTGGGTCAGTGTCTGTGCACGTAAAAACAGTTTGGATGCCTGTTGAAGTGAGGATGTGACAGGTTTTACAGGACCGATCGTCCAAAGTACGAAAGCTTTTGAGCGACGAAGCAGGAATGACTGTGTGTGATCCACGACTTAGACGACATGTAACAACTGTCATGGAATCAGTCGACTCAAACTTGTGACCCTCTGGTTAGATGACGACCCAGATGATGCAGAAAAACACCGTTTATGTCAAAGCAGCAACAGCGAAACACAGAAGTGTGTGTCGGGAAGACAAATACAACCACAGGAGTCGAGAAGAAATCTGACCCTGAAAAGTTGAACACATTTGTTTAAGAGTGTTGATGTGACACACACATGCATTTTCAATTCAATTCACTTTTATTTGTATAGCGCCAAATCCCAACATACATTATCTCAAGGCACTGTACATAGTAAGGCCAAAACCTTTACAATATTACAGAGAGAAGAGAAACCCAACAGTTCACACAATGAGCAAACACCAGGCATCAGTGGAGAGAAAAAACTCCCTTTTTACAGGAAGAAATCTGTGACAGAAGCAGGCTCAAAGATGTGCGGTCATCTGCCTCGACAGGTTGGGGTGAGAGGAAAATGGGGGACAGAGGAGAGGTGGGGGACAGAAAGAAAAAGAGGGAGGTGAGGGAGAGACAGACGAGAGAGACCAGGAGCAAATATACAACAGTTGTATCAAGTTTAGAGTCAGTTATGTCATGTTTATAGAACTACAGTGTCATTTATACAAGCAGCAGCAAAGATTATTGATAAGAAACTATACTGATGAACTTTTAATCAGAGCATAGTAACAATGACAGCAGTATTATTGTTACTGATGATAATAATAATAATAATAATGATAATATCATCAAAACTGGATCTGGATCCTGCAGCCTGCAAGATGAGGACAGAGGGAGAGAGAGGATGGAAGGAAGCAGACATGGACTTGGGAAGGGAGAGAAAAAAAATAAAAAAATAAGGTTAATGACACATAATTAAGTCACATTCATACCCTGAGTGTGAGAGAGTGAGTGTGAAAGAGTGAGTGTGAGTGCACCACAGGAAATCCCCCCCAGCAGCCTTGAAATGAAAACATGAAACTCTTCACTCTTGTGCCCATTCATTCATTCATTCATTCTTTGTGTCTGTCTGATGCCGCAGCCTGAGACGGAGCAGGGACGTCGCACCTCCCTGGAGAAGTTCACCCGCAGTGTGGTGAGTTTCCCGCTGCCTCCGTCTGTCACCATTAAAGCGGCATTATTCAAATTATCCCGAATTGCTGCCAACAACACGTCGCTTTCAAGTCGGCGAAACTCGCTTTTTAGGGAGAAAAGGTAGAGTAGTAGAGAGAAAAGTTGCTATAGCCACTGCATGATCTTATTTAACTAACATTATTAGTCATGAAGCCTTGGCTTGTTTTCTTTTTTTAATATTCTAGTAATATTCAGTTTGTACTTGCAAAAAATTCTAATGTAATTGCATCACTTTCACCAGACTTTTACTTCTTTTGCTTCTCAACTTTGGCTCCTTCCCTGAGGGGAACGTGTTCTCATCAGTCAGCTAATCACTAGAATACTGTATTTCTCAAAAACCTGCAGGACTGTGCAAAAGTCTTCAGTTACCCTTAGATTTGTTCACAAGGGCCATTAACCCCGACAACTAACTTTAACCCCGACTGTAGTACATGAGAGCAATAAATGTATCAAAGTTTTTCAAAATCAGAATATCTACGTGCAAACCTAAGACATTGTGGTCATTAGAGGGCGCTGTGGAGTTCAGAGCTGAGATTTAAGTCAGAACTCTGAGGGGAAAAAATGCAGAATTATGAGATTTAGTTCAGATTTCTCAAGGAAACAATGGAGAATGTTTAGACTTTAGTCTCAATTTTGAGGAAAATAAAACAGAATCCTGAAATTTAAGTCACAACTCTGGGGAAAGAAAATGCTGAATCTGAATTCTGCTGAAAATAATGCAGAATGTTGAGATTTAAGTCAGAATTTTGAGAGAAAAAATCCACAATTCTGATATTTCAGAATGCTTATATAAGACGTAGTATTTATTTTTCCTGACCATCTTCCATAGATACTGAAAGGAAAGCTGCAATTTGAAAAAACATGGATTTAGGTGTTTGTGTGGTTTACACTCTCACCTTTGCAGTTTTGTTTACTGTCTGTGTCTTATTTCACTCACACAAAGACCAAAATCCTTTGGCGAATCAAGTCCTTCAACACTAACAATCCAAACAATGCATTGTCCTGTCAACACAATCTGATAAGAATGACCTGAATCAAGAAGTAAATATTTTGCGAATCTCTTTAGACTCACTTGAAATCCAGTGACATTTCTTTTTTCATTTACAGGCTGTAATCTGTGATGTGTCTGTACACTATAACTAGCCAGAACCACTTTTAGATTCAAAACACGTTTTCTAAACAAAATCTTTCCTCTGCTGCAGTTCTCCTCCCACATCGCTCTTTCTAAATCCTCAGGAAATCCTTCAGGTTGATGGCATTTCAACAGCTGTCGCCTTTACCTCGCTTACTGTCTCACTGTGTCCTCCCAGGGCAAGTCACTGACGGGCAAGCGGCTGACGGGCCTCATGCAGTCGTCCTGACGAGGCCTGGAGAACCAGCAGGAGGAACCATGCCCAGGAGAGCTGCCTACACCTGGGGAGGAGGCGGAAAAGTAGCCTGGGGCGTTTGGGTGCGTCTGCTGTGGGAGGCGGGTGAGGGCACCGACTAAGGCCACCACCGCTGGACTGGACCGGACCGCCACCATGCTTGAAACTCCCCTAAGATTAGTTGAAGAGGAGCGACAGCATGCAATAAGTCACCTGACCTGATCCCAGGACAGTGCTGTCACCGTGTAGAGGACAAACTCTTCTTAGGAGGTTTCCACTCAAAACACCTGCACCTCAGCAGGTTCTCCTGTTTCACTCTATCTATCTACACTCGTGCTAATATGGTAGCTGATCGTTTTATTTTCAGAAAAAAGAAAAAAAAAATTGGAATGCTTGAATGCCTTGACTGATGTCCAAAAAAGAGACATTAAATTAATGCTGTAGCTATTTTATTTCACCCCATTCACTGGGATGATGTTAGAGTCGACATCTGCACTCGTCTTCTGAACTTCTGCTCACTATCAATGGTGAACAATGGTGAACTTCTTCATTAATCTCCTGGTGTGGGACGGCACAAGATTAACCTCTGGGCGTTTAACATGGGTTCAAGTTTGTTAGAAAGTGACGTCTCGTTTCATCTAATAACCACACAAACTGCTGTATGTTCTTGTTCTAATTACAGAGTGAATAAAACTCCAGCTGCTTGACCTGCTCTGGTACAGTAGATGCTCTCTGGGAAACAGGTAAACAAGAAATGATATTGAAACATGTGGCGGCGGCAGCTGATTTATACAGAGCCCTGGAAGCAACAGATGAAAAAGTTCTCAACCAAAGTGCAGGAGGTTAACTGTCTGATCACTTTAACTGTTTAGATATAAGCACAACATAGTCCATGCTCTCTGCATTTAGCCACCAGCTGTCCAGAGAACTGCAATTAGTTGCTAATTCATTCAACCAGATTATCAGATCACATCCTGTTCTGTGACGAAAGCGTCCTCTTGCTTTAAGTAACTCTTGTGAAAACGCTGATTTTATGTCTTATTTGTGGCCAAACTGCCCTGGACCTACATTGATCTAAATGATTGCAAAATCTTTTAAACGTGCTTTATTTTCCCAATCTTTTTTTTCTTGTTATGTCCTTTCCAGGGCTCTGTAGATTTTAGGACTTTCTGTCGTTTAAAAGATGAATATCACCAGAAAGTGTTGTGTCACTGTTTTTTTTAAAAAAAAAAAAAACATTTAAAATGTAGTCCATACTATTTCTCACTCAGAAAATAGTCAGTGCTGCCTCTGTAAACAGTTTATTAATAGCAGGCTTTTCTCAGCAGCTGCCTTGAACAGACAGAGGTGTAATCTTGTTGTCATTAAAGGACAGGTTGACACTTTTACAAAAAAAACCAAAAAAAAAAAACAGGCGTTTTACTATAAACGAGTGATTTGGAGTGAACTGAGTCTTTATTCCATCTTCTGAACATTCCACTTCAGGCTGCCGTGGCGAGGTCGTGTGGTCTGACCTCTAACCATTCTTCAGCTTATGTAAAAAGGACCATGAAAATAAAAAGAGGAATGCACAATGAAGAGACGCAGTTGGCCTGTGATTTCATCTGTGTCTAACCTTTTGATTTCTCCAGGAGCCGCAAAGAAATTCACCTTATCATTATGTGACATGGTGACATGTTGAGTTCCCTGAGATGATGGAGCCAAACAGCAGCTTTTGAGCACTGAAGGCACTTCCAGCAAGCAGGTACAGCTCCGTATGTAGGCCCACACTGCCCTCTAGTGCATTAGAAATGAAAGTGCTATTAAGTTGGACATAATACAGAGGAAAGGGCTAACCACGTAAAATGAAATTTGTAAATCTGATGAGAATATTGGTGAGGATATTCTGAAATTTACCGATCCAAGTTAGACATTTTAAATTGAATGTGGTCAAATTGAGTCAATTTGATTGATTAAAATATATATATATATATTGTAGCTCATTTTCTTAAATTCTAATCCTTGCATTACTTTATTTTACATTAATTCCCTCCCATTTTTTAAATGGTTAACACAGTAATACTGGGTTAAAGCTTCCCTGATTGGTGGTTGTTGCACAAGCTAGTGGAACTTTGAGGCCTCTCTTTAATCATAAATGCCATACAGAATATCCCACATGGGTCCTAATTATAGCATTCTTTGATTAAAAGGAGGACAGGACAATCTGTGTGATGCATGTATCAAGATTATATTTCAGAAAGAGCTGCTTGCTTATGTATTGTTTTAGCCACACCATGCAGAATAAGCTGTTACCGTCCTGCAGAAACCTTGTACCTTACATTTGGTCACTGAAGAGAAACTAAAGCTCAGATTTTACTACTAACAACAAATTGTGGAATGTTAATTGCTTACGTGCAAGAGAACTTTTTAAATTCTGTCTCACCATCATGTCTGCTGTAAACAGCTGAGTAAGTCATCTGTTTTCAGCAGACCACCATTAAATCCAAGCTCATCTATGGATTTTCTTTTCAGATGACATGATGGTAAAAAGGTAATAACGATAATTTCTGTGCTAAATAACAAGGTTTATGAAGGATAAGTGCAGAAAAATCAAAGACAAAATATAGGATTTCTTCTCTTTATGATTGCTTCAAGACTTTTAAGTTGATTAATTATATCCTTTTGTAGAATTACTGAACACTGTGAGCACCTGCAGTCCAAGCACAGGTAAAAGCTCCTTTCACTCAAACATTGTCAAACACTGAGGCTTTGGTTTGAAACATTATAGATTTATTGACTGGTCTTACACTTTACAAAATGTCAGGGTCTCATAATGTAAGTTTGAGGGTGGAATTTAAGTTAAAGAACCTAGAATTCTCACTTTTGCTCTGTGAAGACTGCACTGGGAGAAACTGTATTAATTTCCAAAAGAAGCAGGTACATGAAATGTCCGTGTTTTTGATCCTTCTGTTGACTGTGACATCTTGGCTGTGTAAAGACATTGTATTGACAACAGGGAGATAAGGTGTGGTTATTTTTAGATAAACATAATCTGCCCGGTGCATCTCCAGAAACCAAGATGTTGGCAATACGTTCACAGATCTGTTGTATTAGTGGAAACAAAGGAGGGGTCAGTATGATGAGTTAGTACCAGTTAGGCTGCTACAGCAGGACAGGAGAGAGGCTGCACTCCTTTAATCTCCAGAGCCCTGTCGAAGTGCACGTCCATGGTTTTAGAAGCCTTGGTGATCTTAAGGTTTCTCATACAACCTCCGAACGAAGTGTTGGTTGAGAGAGCTGCCTGACGAACTCCACCTGCAGGTAAGAAATAAGACACGACATCTCGCTGTAGTGACACAGCAAAAGTGTAACGTGGCTTTTGCCGTAACAGTTCAAATCTTACCATTTTGAAAGATGCAAACATGTAAATTCAAGGTCCAGTGTGTTAGGAGCGAGTGAAATCAACAAATGCAGGATGACTCTGTCCTCCCATTTTATTTCTGTAGGTCAAACCGCAGCCACGGCCACTTGAGACAGATCAGTGGTTACAGTGAGCCGGCATGTTTTGCCGGCGCTGTGTTGTCCCGAGTGGCTGTGGCTGCAGATACTGACCCCTGTCATCTCTTTGCCAATCATGCTAGTGAACTACAGAGGCTTTTGCACAGCAGACAGGAAGTAAACACTCTTTCACACTCGTCCTCGCTTACTCCCCAACCCTTTTAGTTTGTGTATTAGGGCAGACCCATTCTTAGCTTAGTAGGCTTTTGGTTCAGGCTGTTGTAGTAACATGGCGGCCTCCGTAAAGCAAGGTCTGTAGTGCTATAGTGCACGTAAAAGACTTGTTCTAATGTTACCAAAACAGCTAACTATTTTTGTAGTTTAAAGTAACTCTGTACCTATACTGTAGGTAGCACATTAACTATCTCCCACTGGACCTTTGTCGTTTCAATAAAGTGTGTTAGAAGGCAGTCATACTTGGATATCCTCCCACGTAGACGGGGTCGTTGGTGTCGCAGGTGTTGGAGCGGACATTTGGACTCTCTGCTTGGTTCTGCTTCCCGTCGACCACCAGCTCCACCCTGTGGCGGATTTTGTTGGCAGTGACCGAGTGCCACTGACCGTCGCAGAAGCCCTCTCCCTCGGGCATGTGCTCCGCTGTGATACGTCCAGCTCCATTGTCAACATGGAAGAGCAGCTACAGGGAGGAGAAAAGACATGAGAAGAGTTGATGAGAGAGTCCATGCCTTTCTTTGTGGTAGAGCGCTAAATAACATCAGTACCACTTTCATCCGTCTGTGTGCAGCTGCGACAACTTGTAGCTAACTATCGAGTGCCAAAGGGGAGCAGTTAGTGTGGCTCTGTTCACAAATTAATCTGTAATATCTCACTACTTTATTGGATGACAGTAGCTAAGTGCCATCATTAAAAATAGTTTGTATTCTGATGTGTACAAATCGGTAGATAACCTTTCACTTGACAGCTAACCTTGCTGCTGGCTTTTGCTTCAATATTAGAAATTTCATTAGTATTAATTTTCACACCTAAGGTCTGCCAACTGAAAGCAAAAAAGTGTGTTATAAACACAAATGTCAACCTCTTCCTTCAAGCGTTATCACGTACCTTGCCCTCAACAATTTCTAGTCCAACTCCATCGTTGGCTTGGTTGCTGATGGCCAAAAGAACTCCGTTGGTTCTGCTGGTTCTGAACTCCAAGGCTATTGAAACATCCAGACCCACTCTGTAGGAAGCAACTGGACAAAGGACGAGGGATTACAGTTACCTTTACTGAAGAATATGTCACTAATTGCTTACAAACCTGGTATCTCACCTGCTTTCAGAAAGCCAGTGCCTTCAAAATAAGTGCCCGTCTCCGTAGCAACAAAGCATCTTCCTACCATTTGACTGGCAGTAGGTGTGGCCATGTCCAGCTTAAAGTCTTCAATGGTGGCCTCAGAGCGACCTGGACAAGGACAGCAGATAAAGGTCTACTGGACACAGCAAGCTAAATTCCAAGATGTTGCCATGTTGATAGTAAAATCCACAATAACGACATAAATCATTACCTGGAGTGGCTGGTTTTGTGCTCACAGCACCTCCCACCATCTTCAGGTTACGAATGCATCCGTTGATACTATAGAGAATCTTAAAAAGGAAAAAAGGAGAGGATGTGATCATTTGGTCAATTCAATTTCAAACACACCACAAACAACAATAACTCACTCACTGCCAGTGCCACTATTGCCAGCAGCTGTTGTAGATAATTTGAACTACCAAAAGGAAGTAAGGCATGCTGTAATGAAAATATATGTTGTATATATCTGTGTTCTTACTGGTCCAATTCTCCTGGTTGTATAGTTTTGAGGTAATCCACCAACGTAAAGCATTCCCACCACGTCCAACAAGTCAGCCTGGTAAAAGGAAGGGAGGAAAAAAAAAAACACGTCCATAAACCTATTATGTGTTTTGATAAAAATTAAATGTATCACATGCTACGGTACATGGTCTATATTCACACATTTAATGACTATACTGTATTTTATAAGATTTCATAATAGAAAATATAAAAACAGTGTACCTTTTTAGGACTGATCATCTGTTTACTGTATCGGCCATCAACCATAAGAAGACCTCTCTGCTTGTTACGACTCACACGGATCTGAGGAAACAAGAAAAGCAAAGGATACAAGAAAGAGTTAAAGAAAATAATGTACTTTAACAGAAAGTCAAATTGGACCAAACCCTCTTTTAGAGTCTGGTCTTGGATTAGGACTAATATGGACACCCTTTTTGTTTCTTTATCTGTATTTATGTAATTCTTTTAAAGAAAAACCTGTTGTGACTGTTTTACTAATGTGATTGTTTCCTAATTCTTCTTTCTATTCCACGTGTATTTGTTGTTTGAATTGGAAAATATACTGTCTACTAAGGCCCTCAACAAGGATAAATTAAGTTGTAATGAATATTAAATCAGATCAAATTACCTTGTGCCAGTTCCCATCATTGATGGAGAAGGGAACGCAGCCAGAAATGTTCCCATGGCCGAGATCATAACCGAGACAAACCTGTCCATCCTTGATCTGCAGGGAGAGAGACGTTACAAACTACTGTGGGTGTACAGCAAACCCTGAACAACAATTAAATTATCTTTTGTAAATTAATCAAGCTTTTAGATGAAAAAACAGCCAGTATCTATACATGACAGTAGAAATAGTTACAGTACATCTAAACATGTGAGCCTGACTAAAATGGCACTGCATCAAATTTCTAAGAAGTCGGACTAACACATCCAGATAAGAGTGGGAGTCAAATAATTGCTGCATGTATTATTCAGTTGGACCAGAGTCAGACTTCATATGCCATCAACTTAAAAGAATTGAACATTTAAAAGTTGACGGATGGTAGGACGGCATGCTAACAAATAGCCACAAGCTAAACAGCTGACATTAAAAAAACTGAAAGTGGTGTGATGCCACCTAGTGTAACAAAAAAAATCAACTCCCCTCTAGCACCTGTTTACAGGGACAAGTCCAATTGAACGGCATGTTGATTCTGCATGGAAAGGTACAGAGTAGGTCTACAGGAATATGAGTTGTGATACCTGTATGGACACAAAGTCAGCATGGTTGATTCTCGCCATGTAGAGAACGAGCCCAGACTCCTCCTTCGTCCTCAGCTCAAACTCCAATATAAGCCTGACACACACACACACATTACGAGAGATTCAAAAATGGAAATACAAGAGTAAAACATTTGCTATAATCTGGGTATACAAGTTGTTTGTTTGTTTTCATCCACATATTCTGCATATAGCACGTAATATATCTCAAACTGGAAACCAAGATGACACACAAGTTGGAGAAACATTCATTCATTCATTCAGTTCATCCATTAATAAAGCTGGTGGATCAACACAGAGCCAAAAACTCAGACCAACCATTTCCTTGTCTCGTATGGACTGTACAACATGTCCTTATTGTTTGTGTGCTGAGGGCTGGTCCAATCAACAGCATGTTGACACATTCTTACTTCTTCAATCAAAGATAAATCCCTGGGTTTTACATAACCATATACATCTGTCCTGAGAGAAATTGGAGCCTGTTTTAACTATCCTTCACTCACTTCTGTTTTCCTTTAATTATTTACAACAGTGGTCCATTGTGTGGGATCCGAGGAAAAACCAAACAGTGAACACAAAACAAACCCACACGTCCAGCGTTTAACATTCTGTGTGAAAAAGTAAAAATATTAGATATGCCTCCTGGCATTTCTGTTGTATTCCTTAAGTCACTAAAGGATGTTTGAATATCTTATGATTGCACGTTAAAACTACAAAACTAAAACAAAGCTGTAAAATAAGAACCACAGTACAAACATATCCTAAAATACAGCGCTAGAAGCAATAAAAACTATTTAAAAAGGAGAGCATTCACCTCTCTCTGACTTTGGCGTCATCAAAGGCGAAGCTCATGTGGCTGTTCCTGGTGAGTCCAAACTGATAGGCCTTCTCGAGTGCTGTCGGGGCCACAGCTGATGCACAGGCATCCTGGAGATGGGACATAACATGTCAGTTACACTGACAGGGTTTCACCACATTGCTCCTACTGCCTCTTGTCAACAGGAACCTTAACACCAGAGCAAAACATACGTCAATCAAACTAATAAGGTCTCTCTCTCTCTCTCTCTCTCTCTCTCTCTCTCTCTCTCTCCCTCCCTGTGATGTGCAGGGAGCTGAAGGCAAGGCTGCTCACAAAGGGGTCATTGAATAGTCCTTAAAAATAAAACAGGAGTGAATTAGTTAAATAAAAAAATATACAAAAATAACCAAGTCAGGATTAAATTGATGTAAACATGTAAGGTTAAAAAAAAAAAAAAAAAACACTTAGCAGTAAAAACGTGAAATCCTTTCAGTATGCTGAATATTTCAGGTATTTTTAATTAAAAACAAATCTGACTGAACATCTTTCATCAGAATTCTTTCTCCTTTTTCAAAATCATCAAACCTTCCCTCATTTTGATTTTAATAAATCTGGCTACACATTTAATTTCATCTAAACCAAACAGCCGTGACCACAGTCTGACTCCTGTTTGATTTGGTTTTTATTCTCAGCAGGGTAAATAAAGTCACTGATATGTCTTTTAGACTAAATCCGCTCTTCCCAGCATGTAGTTCCACCAAAGACCACAAGGTGTAAGTGTTGGAATGCATGTCAAGTCTTTGTTTTAAGAGCTTTATCCTCTTTCGTCGCTCTTGCCTCTGCTTTACTCCTCCCCTCACTTATATCTCTTCTTCTACATGTACTCCTCCTTTTTCCTCATTTATGCTGTCCTCCCATCTGCCATTACTCTCCTGAACTTTCCAGCCCTTTATTCTCATTTACTTCTTCACTTCCTACTCTCTTTGATAGCAACTCCTCTGTTCTTTGAAACTCCTCTACCTTCATCATCTTTTCTCCTCTATCCTTTAATACCCTATTTTCTACTCCTATCAGCTATTTTCACTGCTCTTTTTTACTCTTCTCTCACATCCAACCTCCTCTTTCCACTGATCATTTTTTCACCTTTCCTGTACACCCTTGTCTCTCCTTTTGCCTCCCTTTTCTCTCCTCTCCCACTTCCTACAAATTTTGTCTTCACCATTTTTCTAATTTTCTCTCCATCCACCTCTTTGCTGCTTCCTTCGTTAATGTAGTGTCTCCTGCTTTTAGTGTCGAAATTTCCCGTTCTCCCCCCCCCATTCTTCCTTCTCCTTTTGCAGCCTCCTAATTTCATATTTTACTCTTCTAATTTTGTTTACTTTTCATTTGTGCTCTCCAGCTTTATGACTTCACTCCTCCACCTCTTCTGATTTACAGTACTTCCTTTCACAACTCTTACTCACATTTCATTCACTTTTTTCACTTGTTCCCCGTTCCCATACAAAAACACTGGTAGTGTAACTGCAATTCAGATTTGGACCACCTAAGAGTGAAATGTTATATCTAATTCTTAGTTTTAAAGTATCACTAAAAGAGGTAAATAGATTGTGAAAGTGTTATAATTAGTGTTAAAGTAACACTGAGTTAAATTTACAGAAAGTATTTGATCTTAATCAGAACTGGTGTTGCATTGACTTTTTTTTTTTTTTTCTTTTACAGTGCAGATGTTCTTAAACCCCCTTATGTTTAGTTTTTCTTCTCATCTCTTGTTCTGACTTTTTAAACCTATACCCTTATCCCCCCATGACTCCTTTTTCATCATCTCCTCATATCTCTACTTTCTCTCCTCAGCTACACTTTGCCATATACTCCATGAGCTCCGCTGACTCCACCAATCCTCACCTCCTCCTCCTACATGTCGCTTTATTCTTTCTTTCCCTAACTTCCTCCTCCTGTGAGAGTGCGGGTTTGTCTCAATCCTCTCTCTCCTCTTGTTCTCTTTCAGGTGAAGACATTCCCCTCATTGTGACCTTGCTTTGTTACGCCTGACACTCACCTCTTATCGTGTTCTGTCCTCATACCTGCTCAACCTTTCTCTTTTTTTTCCCTTCCTCCTTTTCTCTCTGTCTAACAAAAGGACCACGTCACTTGCTCAGAAGCCATTTCCTTCCATCTTCTTTAATTCTACGCCCACTTTCTTTCCTCCGTATTTCCATTAAGCCAACAAAAGGCAAGTGCCACTCTGTTAAGAAAGACTCTCCACTCTTCCTCCATGGCTGCACTTTTTCTTTCTGTCCTTCCTCTAACCTCTTTCATCCACCTCTTCTTCCCTCCCTTTCTCTCATCCCCCCAGAGTTTTTCCATTAAGCCAACAACGGGAAAACCATCTTCCATTCAGACAGGCTAGTCTTTGGTTGGAGGTCACACCAACACAATTAAGTTGGAATGTTTGTATGTGTCTGAGTGTATGAAGGTAGAGAACAAGACTGAATGTGTGTGTCGTAGAGTTTGCAGATAAGCATTCTGAGAAGTGAGAGACGAATGCTTTTCTGCTCAACTCATAACCTATTTACAGGCTTGTACCTTAAGCTCACAGGTTAAAGGGCAAAGTGTCTCAAAAAAAATAAAGCTGTGATGTGGGTCAGCATCACTTACTCATCATAAGTGATGCCATGACATCTTGTACAAAAGCAGGTAACCCATGACTGCTCAAGTAGAGCTGGTCAACAACTATATAAACGTGTACAGTCTATTTAGTTTTCGGATTTTTTCAGCACTTAACCTGCAGTGTAACTGCCTCGGTTCTTTCTCAGCGCCTTCAATGACTTACAGCAGATAATGATTTCACTGAAAAGAGACCTTAAATTCTATATTCACCTTCTATCAAACACCAAAATGAGATGGACAAAATTCGCAAGTGGCCAAAAATATCTGCCCCAAATGAAATCTAATGCTGGCCAGTATATGCTGGTTGCTTGATTAGCTCATTAATTTAAAAAAGCCCCTATGATATTCTACATTGTTTGGTCTTTGTGAACAGAAATTTATCCAATCAAAATGCTGTTAAACTGGGCATTTGAGCAGTAGAATTCAAGGCAAGGCAATTTTATTTATATAGCACATTTCAAGGTACAAGGTATTTTTGGACATCGAAAGTCCAGTTAGTACTGATTCAATGACATCTGAATAACTAAGATGGGGATTAATGAGAATCTACAAATGTTTTTCTGGGGCAGGTGTTTTTCAGTCATGCTACAACATGTTTGCAGTGGTCTCGCTTTAAAACGAGCACAATGTTTTTTTTAATATTTGTTTTCTGTTTTGCTTTCGTACATTTGTTTGTATTTTAAAATTGTGCACTACAGCTTTAAGTTCTATCATTTTACATTTATTGCTGATAACTTTGAGGCCTGAATTTAATACCCGTGTGTGTGTGTGTGTGTGTGTGTGTATACCAAGTCAGCCCTAGGGTCCAGTTTGGCAGTGGTCTGGGCTGTAGCAGCAGTGGGTGTAGCGACAGGAGGGGCAGGGGGAGTGGCCTCCTGCGGGTCAGCAGTAGGGAGTCAGAAGGAAGTGGATTAGTGGCAGCCACACAGCCAAATAAGGCAGCAGTGAAAAGAACACATTAGCATGACAGGCCATGATGTCCAGAAGATGAAATGTTAAAGATACTGAAGTAAGAAGTAGAGAATTGAAGGCTTTTTTTTCCAAACCATGAGCTGAAGCCCAATGACTATGAAAAACACTAAATGATTTAATCAAAAACAGGCTCTTGTTTTGGTTCCCTTGTCTGACCATGATACATTGTTTTTAGTTCGACACTTTGAAGCTGAGAATCTTTATTTGTCAATGTTGATTTTCCATGATTGTCATGAGTCAGGATTAAAAAGGCTAGTTAGAGGCAGCAGTGACGACACCAGTCAAAAAAAAAAAATCTAAAAAGTAAAATGTCACACTAGTCTAACAGAGGCTGTTCAAAGTGACCTCTAAACTGATGCTCACAATTCTCTGGAGAATCATGATTCATGAGTGAAAAGACTATTTTGACAGAGGAGAGGGAGAGACTCAAGCTAAGGCTGTTGTTTGTCAACTATAATTACACCTTCACTTGGAGCAATACCCCTTGCTAGTGATGAAAAACACATGTCACAACTTTCACAAACTAAGAAAACATCTTACAACAGCCTTACAACACTTCAAAAAAAGGAATAAAAATTTATTAATTACACAAATCAGTGGTTCCCAAAAGGTAATGTGGGTCCCTTGTGGACTGGCCTCGGATTGACACATGAGCTATTTTTCTATGTTTATTGTATATTTTTACCACCTTCAATCTGATTAATAAACATGGTAAGTGCTAAAATACTAATCACAATTTAATTTACAATAAAATACAGTTATGCTGGAGTAAAGACTACACATATTGAACTATTAAATTATTACTAGCAAAAAAAAATAAATAAATAAAAGGATGTTCTCTGGAAACTACTGCCCAATATAATATAAAAAAGCATTGAAATAAAATAATTGAGCCTAGCAGCACTATATAACACAAACGATTTTCGATTGAATATTGAAATATAAAGGTTAGCAGTTTTGAAAAATGGATATTTATGTTTACACCCTAGTTAGTGTTTCCATTTTACATCATTAGTTAAACAGTTTTATGTTATAAATGAAAAATGAGTTTGACTTGAAAACCTAAGAATAATTTCCTCACCTAGACAGGAATTCTCTGTAGTATAAAACTGTGGTGGTAGATTTAAAAAACCTAATGAAATATCTGCTTTTTACACGGGTGAGATGTTTGATGTTTGCTTGTATTCTGGCTTTAAACTAGATCTACTTGAAGAGTCGTCAGTATTAACGAAAGACCCGAAAAACAAAATGTGACTTGTGCAGAGGGTCTGAAATAAGCTCCCATTTTCACTTAAAGTTTGGATGGGACTGAAAAACTATGACTTTAGATAGACCGGGCTCTATATCATGGAGCAGATGAACTTCCAGGTCATAAAGCAACAAAGCACAGAGTTATAGCTACGCTGGAATAGCGCTTTGGCTTTGTGCTCCATGATCAATGTCCTTGTGGAGGTATAGTTTAGCAGGTAACTGGGTAACTGATAATCTATGACTGCTGTAATATATTAAATATACAAAATAGATCTTGTCTATTCCAATAAGAGTATGAAATGAATGACTCTGTGCCTGCCAGCCTCCTAGCGTACAGTGGCTAAACGTTAGCTGAGAGGGTTTTGGCACCTGCAGGCTCATAAAGCATAAATGGCATGCACAGTTAAGAGTAGCGTAGTGGCTCTGCACTGTATGATAAGCTGCCAGAGGAAGAGTTTAGTAGCTCAAGGCTAGAGGCACTATAAAGAAAAGTTAATGGGCTGTACAACTGCTGCATGATGAAACGCTAAGCTAACACGGCGAGGCCACGGCTGCATTTCATCAGAGAAAAATGTTTGTGTGAGCATGTGTGAATGAGAGACAATAAAAGCATGTTGGATGGAGGCATGTGTGCACTAAATGTGAGTACACATTGGTATGTCCTCCTTTTAACTGTGTTCTTCCCGTGTACAAGTGATACATATGCATGCGTCAATGGCTTTAAAATAGGATGCAGATTTTTTTCCAGAAAAGGCCATAATGTTATTTGAATTATATTGAATTGTATCCACAAGGTAACCAATGACAACGAAGGTTTAGTAGTCCAAGTGCTTGTATTTTCCTATATTAATGTTAGACACTTACAGCAGGAGGCCCTGGAGGTGAGGTTGGGGTCAGTGGAGGACGAGGTGGCTTCAACTCCTGCTTCTCTTCTTGCTTCTCCTCCTGTTCTTCTTCTTCTGGCAGAGGGGGTGGAAGTGGTTCGGGGGCAAGGCTGGGGCACTGGCCAATTTCAGCATTCTCAAAAGACACGGGCTGAGAGAAATCTGAGAGGCTGCAAGGTGGACAGGCAATAATGTTCACCGTTAAACTGTTTAGGTGACACTGACAGCCAAAGCTAAAAATGGCTTAAACTTACTCCAGATTTAGTAAAACAACAGATTGGGAATGTAATGTAATGTAATTTACTTTCATGTACAGTAAGAGTTTACCTGAGGAGATCAATACAACTCTCACTTCTGTGGCTTAAGAGTGAGCTAGTGCAACAACACAAGGACATAGTTTAAAATAAATCAATATATTGCACTTTTTGTACCTTATCAAGTTTTAGAGATGCTCAAAGATGTTTGTTTGGTGACTGTATAAAGACTTTTTTTTTTAAAATACTACATTTTCTATTACAATTTTAAAAAATATCTTAATATAAATTAATACATTTATTTTATGTTCAGTCCAATGGTCATAGGTGAGGGCTACAGTGACCTGACAAGGTTTTTATTATTTAGTATTCTATTATATTAGAATGACCATGTGAAGGTGACATGACATATAATGAGATCTATTTGCAGTAAATTAACAGAATAGACTAGGCTACAGACACATACACACCCACTGATAGGCAGGTGAAGTTACAGCTGTGGGAGTTAAAGGGTTGAAATGAGGTGCACGATAATAAACAGACATGAGCATAAACACTCAAAGATAAGAGGAGTGTAATATGAGTTATGAGTGTTTTTATGATGTCAGACAGCTCTATTACTGTTCTTCCAGCAGAAAGAGACATCCGCTTTATGATCACAGTCATCAAAAACAGCATCATCATGACCTCCGGCAATCATTAAATAAGCTTTAACCCAACAGTATATGAAGTTAAAATTAGGCCTGTCGTCCACTGCCAGCAATCGTAACTGGACGATCATTAGAACAGAGCGCTACAGCTGTTGTGTCCGTATTGCTACTGAAGGTTTAAGGTCAACATTTTAAATTATTGGTAAAGAAACAAGTGTAGTGTTTCATTGTTTAAACATGGTGAAACACTAAGATCCCAAACAGAAAGCTGGTTGTTTATTTGCCTCAAATTCATCTTGCTGTGTTAGAACACTGAAATTAAATCAGTACATTCCTTTAAATTATTTTTTATTTATTTAAGTCACAATTAAGTCTGAAAGAGGTGTGGATAGACAAGTGACTGTCAAAACGGGGTAGATTTTCATAGATGTGTTGCAACAGATGGACTGTTTGGAGTCCTAAATGTTGATAAATATTAATGGTAATTTAAATGAGCAAAATAGTTTTACATAATATTTTAGTTCCAAGAAAGACAATATTATAACTTCCTGTTAAAACTAGTAGACAAATATGTAGAGGTTAATTGGACACTCTGTCCATAGGGGCGAGTGTGTGGGTGAATGGACGTATGGCGCCCTGCAATGGACTGCAACCTGTCCAGGATGTACTCTGCCGTTCGTCCTATATAAGCTGGGATTGTCACCAGCAGCCCTGTGACCCTCATGTGGAGAATAAAGCGGTAGACAATGGATGCATAGACGGGATGTTACGTACACTGAGTTGACCATAAGGTTCCAAATGCATCCTTGGAATGGGACGTTGACTCTGTTGGACGTCTGCTCTACTTCCACAGGAATACCACCCAGGAAGATGCGCTGCAAGCTCATTGGTTGGTCATTGGGAAGTGTTGCCTCCCTCTTGGCCTCCTCATCAACTTGAACTGCAAATAATCTGGTAACAAACATATCATTTTTATATATATATATATACATAGTTATGTCACAGTAAATTCAGAAGGAATTACACTGACATTCTTTAATAACTAAAATTAATTAATAAATATTTATACTTTCCCTGGGCAAGACACTTAATCTTACTTAAACCTAACCTGACTCTATCAAAATAGGTCTACATCTTTATATTTAATGACTAACATTATGGTATTACTGTTGCAGAGGAAAGACAAATAAACACAGAATGAGCAGACACAAACACCAACCTGCCAGCCAGCCTCTCTATGCGCAGTGAATGCTCCTTCCCATCATTCAGTATGCCTTGCTCTGGTCGCCGGATGACACGACGCGGACTGTGGCTGCCCGTAAACACCAAAACCTCCAGAGAGCCTTTGTTCAGCATGACAGAGAGGTAGGGCTGCAGGAGTCACGGATAAAGTTTATAAGCTGCACAAATCTGTACATTCAAACTACTCTCAGGACACAAAGAGGGAGAGAAAACACGAAACTGAGAGGGAGAAGTTCATCAAGGTGCACAAGAGAAGAATTGTGAATTTCACTGTATACCAATAGTAACTATATACACAGACAGCAGTGATTCACAAACACTGGGTAAAGACCCACAGATGGAAACTTTTTTGGGTCAACAAACACATTTGCTGAATTTTCTTGACATTTTATAGTTAACATATATGTGTATAGGCTTTAAATAACATGTATAAAATGCTGTTTTAGATTATGCACAAATACCACTTAAACTGAGGCAGTTTTCTCTGACTAGTCTGACTGAAAAGATGTTGACATAACCATCTACACCCAATTTATCTATAGCCCAATTTAATTGGGTAATTTTTGAAATTTAACCACTGTGTATGATCAAGAAAACTTTGTTGAACTAGATTAATAAATAATAAAAGGGCATAAATAATAAATCTTTTCTAACATCAAAACGATTTATCAAACAAGAATTTGACTTGTTTCTTATTATTAGTAATAATGTTGTGGTCAACTTGGACTCAACTCGCCATCCATGTCACAATTTGTTTAACTAGGAGGGGAAAAAGGAACAAGCACTGGGAGAAAAGAGAAAGGACGTGAAAAGGCAAACAAGGGAGGGAAGACAGAAGCGCAAAGAAACGGTAAAAGGGAAAATGGGAGCTTGATGTGGGGGTATATAGAGAGAAACTGGGGGAAATGAAAGAGGCAGAAGAGAGAACAGAGAGGAAAGGATAACAGGAGATGAGAGGAATGGAGAGGAGAGGATAATAGGGGGAAGAGATGAGAGGGCAGAGAGCAAAACAGAGAGACAGAGATGGGGGGAGAGAGATGGAGAAAGAGAGCGGCAGGCATAGAGGTGCTAGAGAGCATTGGTGCAGGGTCAGGCTAATTTGAATTTTAATTCACTGTGTGCCAGAGGGCGAAGTGGGAGACAATTTACCACCTGAAAATGGAATTTCAATTTGAGGTCGGGGACAAATTGAACTGAGATGTAGCTACAACATGCCTCTCGCTTCGCTGTCTCGCTCACACACACAGATAGAGGCATGCTCCCACACACACACACACACACACACACACACACACACACACTGGTGCACAGTTGCAAACACGTGTCACACGAACTCACACGTACACGTAGGTTTATATAGTGAAAGGAAAATGAACAAAGACATGCCTACAGATACAAACACATGTATACAACCACAAAACCAAATATGGAGCAGACTGGAGCTAACGTGCATGCTAACACCTTTACATGCTCTAACCAACATTTATGAGAAAGATAATCATGTGGGCTTACTCTTTAAAAGCATGCAGAAACACACACTACTCCCTTTAATATTCTGGCTTTAACTTTTATTCATACTGTATATGTTTACTCTGTGAACATAAAAAATGCTGCACTGGAAACGGTAATTTACATTTATTTTTAAATATTCTGACTTCACTTTCCCTCATATAAATGATTATTCTATTGTTTAAAGAATCAGCAGTGGAAATAATTGGTGAGAAACTTGCAATTAATTGGATGGCTTGTCAGGGGGCAGCCCATGGCCAAGTGGAAAGGGAACTTGGCTTGTAACTAGAAGGGGGTTTGATCGAGTTCTCCCACACACTACCAGTCAAAAGTTTGGACACACCTTTGGTTGTGTGTGTATATATGTATGTGCGTGTGAGCTTAAATCGCCACAATCTTTTTTGCTTGTTGAATTTATGTTTGGTGTTTCAAGCTCTTAAATCTCCTTGATAAAAGTACTGCAGCTTCAGCAGCAATTAGCATTCCCTTTTATCTGGGCAGAGACAGAAACTAGAGGTGCTTTTATGGAAGATGTGGGGACTTTGAAACCCAGGTCTTAGTACTTAGTATTGCTCTTGGACCTTTTATATTCTATATTAATGGAAATTTCTTCATAAAAATCAGATGTTTCCTTTCCCTCATCTATTTGTCTGCCCTCTTTTTCCTACAGTGCTCTATTATTTCAGCCTCCTTTTTTCTGCAATATGCTTCTTCCTCTTTCCCCCTTGTTTTAATTTGCTGTTCTGTCAACTATCAGTCTGTCCCCATCTTTGCATTTTACCCCTCTTCCCTCATTGCATCATTTCTCTTAAGCTCTGCTTCTCCACTACCCTTCCTTTCACCTCTAAATCTTCCTCTTCATCCCTCCATCCTTTTGTCTCCTGCCTCAGTTTCTCTGTCCCTCTCTGAAACATCCATTAGTCAGGGCCAAGTTGAGTTGATGGTGTTTTTAACCTCGCTTAACCTTTCTCCCCACACACATATGCACACACATGGACACACACACACGCCCTGCCTGCCAGAAGACTTAGCAAAAATAGATCTATGTGCCCAACAACCAGTGATGATGGATAAGTTGGAGGTAACCTCTGTCCTCCTCACACACTCATTTGTGTACAAATTCACACAAACATGAATCCACTTTGCATTCATGTGAGCGATGCCTACATGGGCAAAGAGCTACAGCTGGGTTAGAACATGCATGCACACATTTCTGAGGTAGTTAAGATCATAAAGTCACTTTCTTTGCAGTAATTTCCCAGTCAAGACACACATGTACGGGTTGCTTTGCATTGTTAGCTTGAACTTAAACGGCACTTGTGAACGGCAAATTAATACCAATAACTGTGGTAAAAATGTGATTAATCAGGATTAAGCTTAAGGATTAAGAAACAATTAATCTTTGGACAGCCCTGATTTCTTTATTGATCAGGATGAAAAATACCTGAAGAGTGTGTGTGTGTGTGTGTGTGTGTGCGTGCGTGCGTGTGTGTGTGTGTGTGTGTGTGTGTGTGTGTGTGTG